>CAUYQV010121524.1:0-39783 GCA_963574575.1 Galagoides demidoff
A
This sequence comes from Galagoides demidoff, assembly GCA_963574575.1. Classification (NCBI taxonomy): domain Eukaryota; kingdom Metazoa; phylum Chordata; class Mammalia; order Primates; family Galagidae; genus Galagoides; species Galagoides demidoff. The sequence goes on from CAUYQV010121524.1 coordinate 2, forward strand.
TGGAATTGGAAAATGTTCTTTTTAGCAAAGTATCTCAAGAATGGAAGAAAAAGTATCCAATGTACACAGCCCTATTTTGAAACTAATTCATAGCTTTTATAGGAATGTCATAACCTAATTATAGCCTTAGAATATGGGAAGGGGGTGGGAGGGGGAGGTGAAGGAGGAAGGATGGGGGGAGGGAGGGAGATTGATGGGGTCACCTCTATGGTTTATCTTATAAGGGTACAAGTGAATCTTTCTAAAAGCAGAGTATGAATGTTTTAACTCAATAACTAAGAAAATGACATGAAGGTTATCTTAACCAGTTTGATGAGAGTATTTCAAAATGTATATGTAAACAGCACACTGTACCCCATGATTGCATTAATGTACACAGTTATGCTATAAGAAATAAAAAATTAAAAAAAAAGGGCTGAGAGTACAATTTCCTCTGAACATGTATTGCTTTCACAACACTATGAAGTCTAAAGATTGTTACGTCAAACTATCATAAGACGAGGACCATCTGTATATGAAGGAACAACTAGAAAGATTGGAAAATGTCCTTTGGATGTGGAATCTAGGGAAGGCTAAGGAAGATACAGCTGTCTATCATTTTAAGTCTTCTTGTTAGGTTTTGGATTACTAAATGGTATACAAATAGGAGTTTGATAAAGTATTTTTAAGCATAGTTTGAACAAGCTATTCTAGTCCATGCTCCCCCTGGGGTCCTGATACAGCAATGTACCTTCACATTTTTATTGATCACCTCTTTATTGCCCTGTCCCAAATTCATGAGACTTCCTAAAATACTTTAAAAATGGAGTGTCGTATTAATGAGGCACAATTGATTCAAAGAGATTGATTCAGTGCAAGTCTAAAGAATACCACTGGGTCCAAAGATCACCCTACCCCTCCCTCCTTACTCCTTCTTGCTCTGCTAATTTTCTGTAACCAAGAGCTCAATCATTTTCCAATCAGCCAAAGACAAAAGCCCCACTAAGGTAAGAATACAGGTGAAATAGGACCAGCAACCAGAGAAGACAGTTACATCGAGCATAACTAAAAGACACAGTGCTGCCCACGGTTGCCCCAAGACTGAGTTTTTGGCTCCTGCACATTATTTATGTAGAAGAACTAATTACATGTAATTATAAAAACAATAAACTCACAGAGCAGACTGGGTTTGGGTTTTTATGATGACTATTCCCCTCTGCAGTATTTTTAGGTCCCAACACAGGCCTTCAAACTACCATTCATGGAACAACTGTTCCTTTTGGCAACTCACTTTTTACATTTCTTTCCTTTTTAAATAAGTCTCTGAATTATTTTAGAACTGAAATAACGCTATTATTTTGAACTTAAAAAATAATTAACCAGGTATTTTGGTTCAAAGTGTCCCTTCACTGGTGATAGGTCACACAGTAGAATGCCTTGCTTTGTTTTACTGTGTACACGCCTTCCTTTAATTTCTTTCTGTTCTCAATCTCCCTTTTTAAAGGGAGATTTCCCTTTTTAAAAATTATGCATTATCATGATCTGCCCTTGATCAAAAAGGAAGGCCTGCAGGTGTCTGATATGTACAAATTAACTCTAAGTTAACATCCAACTTTTCCCACAGAAACCTTACCAGAAACTGTGATTCTTTTTTAACAATTTTTACACAAGCCGGCTCTGGCAGGACCTCAACGACTGTCACTTCTGTTGTGGGCTTTTTAAGGACTCAGCGGAGTATGATTTTTAAAAACTAAAAAAGAGTATCTCCCATTCTCCTATATGCTCTCCTCACTGTGTTTATAATTGCTGTGTTTCAGAGCTCCCTCTGGACGTGGGATACTTTTGATCTGCACCGAACATCTGTGATAAACGCTATGGTAGAAGCATCTTTTCTAAATTCTTGTAATTGGCCACTGTGATGTTACCAGTGCCATGGGAGGGTTTTCTATTTGGAAATAGATTTCCACATTTGTGGGATTTTTCTCTATTTTATGTATGTATTTAGAAATGCCTGCTGAACCCCTCATAGGCTGTGGCCTGACCTAGGGAGTTGATGATAATCAAGAGAAACGTGCCAGTGCAAAGTGAAGGTAATACATAAGCACGGGTGACTCTCAGAGACCTCTGGTATTAAGGTCATTCATGGTGGGCAGCTGGGGATGAACATGGACTGGCTGGTTTTGGTCTATGCCAGTATCTGCCATGATATTCTTCTTGCCCTATTCTCTGTTGCCCTTTCAGGACACTGCTGAAATATCCTTCATCTGTATAATTCAAGTAGAGCTTTCTCTCATTCCTTCCCATACCCCTTTAACACACGTGAGATCATTCTACTACTCCAATGTTAGCTTAAGAAAGCATCATGTTCTTCTTAGCAAAGTATCACAGGAATGGAAGAAGAAGTATCCAATGTACACACCCCTATTATGAAATTAATTTAAATCTTGTATATGAAAGCTATAACCTAATAACAACCAAAGGATACAGGGAGGAGGGAGGGAGAGGGGAGGGGGAATGCATAGAGGGAGGAGGATTCCAGGGTTCACTTCTGTGGTTTATCTTACAAGGGTACAAGTGAATCTTTCTATGAGTAGAATATGAATGTTTTAACACAATAACTAAGAAAATGGCATGAAGGCTATGTTGACCAGTTTGATGGAAGTGTTTCGGATTGTGTGTGAAAACACCACACTGTACCCCAGAAGTGCATTAATATACACAGTTACCATTCAGTTAAAAAAAAAAAAGAAAGAAAGAAAGAAAGAAAGCATCAGGGCAAGACTTCACCTGGTTTTTGCTACTTTGGAGCAAACAGGCCATTGTGTTGTGTCTGACCCATGCTCTGCTCGGCTGCTTCCTGCCCTCTCTGCCTGCATATACAATCATGTACAACTATGAGGTTTTCTCTGGAGTTATTCTGCTTTCTTGGGTTCTAGCCTAAATTGATACCCTTTGCTCTCCTGTGAGTCCAAACTCATATGTACTAGTCATGTCTGCATTTATTTCAGGACTGCCCCTTTTCATGAACCTGAAATCTCTGTTTCCCTTTTGCCTCCCCTCTACTTTTCCTCCCAGTAAGGAATTTATATTCAATTTGCTGTGTAAAGTGGGGAATTAGCCAGAGAGCTGTGACCTTTACTCATCAAAAGGTTTCCCAAATCAATGGCCTTTGCTCTGTCAGAAACTTCTCTTCTCTCCTAGAGAATGTGGCAGACTTTTGAAACTCAAAAGCCAAGAATGAACCTCTGTTTTTCTTGCTATGGTGTTTTGTTTTTTCCTCTTTCCAGAAGCAAGAACAGAAGAGGGAATGGTCAGTACTTTAATGAGGAAAGGGACAGTCAGTGAATGGCTTAACAAGGGTTAAGTGTTTAAAAATATTTAATAGTATCTGGTTAGTTCTAGAAAAAAATCTAACATAGCTGGAATAATAGAGATAATCATACACCAAGTTAAAATACCACCATAGAGGAGACAACGATGCTTCATAGTAGAATGTTTGAAGTTGACTCCATGGAAGAATTGGAATTCTACTCAAATGATAGAGAATGGGTCTGATTTCAAGAGGAAAAAACTAACTGGAAAAGGCCTTCTCTACAAGGAGAATAGCTGAACAAGGAAAAGCCATTTGAGAGAATCTTGGATGTACATGAAAACAGTTTTCTTTTGGCTAAAATAATAAAAGCATTCTGAGTAGTCATGTTGTCTCTGTCTGATTTTGAGTCTTGAGGCTGCCCTTTCTGGCTGTGTGACCTCAGGGGAATTACTCAGCCTTTCTGAGCCAGTTTTATTGTACATGAATAGAAATGCTGACAGCATGTATCACATGGTGTTGTATGAAGATTAGGCGCATTACAAATGCTAAAGCACTTAGAACAGTGCCTGGGGCTTAGAAAACGCTGTGTTAACTGCTTGAACAATTTTGTTCATCAGAATAGGGGAAAGCTAAGGAACAGAAAGGTTGGGAAGCGCCTTAAATGAGATGAGGAAGTGACTGGCCAGGGATGGTTTAATGAAAAATTCATCTCTGCATTACTGCTTAATCTAAAGTATTGATTTTCCAATAAAATTGTTAGAATGGCACAGTAGCTCATCAGAAATGCCATCTCCAGGCCGCTGTCTTCACTCAGTGACTGTGTTTCAGTACCTACAGGGTGCGGGGGGAAATCCATGTTTTTAATAATGATGATTCTAAGAGGTATGGTTAGGGTGAGGCAAGGATTAGGGTGCTGAATTTCAGGGGGCCCTCATCATCAGGGTCCTGCTAGTGCAGGGTTGACCTAAGAGTTAACTCTTCCTTAAAAATTTCACCCTTAATGCCTCGATGCCTCAATTTCTCATGAGCCTCACCCTGGTTGAGGCTCTGAGATGGTGATGCTGGTGGAAGAAGAAAGTCATTCGTTCCCTTTTTAGATGTATTTCCTGAGCACCTGCTGTGAGTCTGGCATTATTCCAGGTCCTTGGCGCGCATCATTAAAAATAATTGACAACGATGCTACCCTGTATAGATTATACTGTATTTTAGTAAGACAGAAAAGTAATCATAATAACAAAGTAAATCATATGTTATTTAGAATGTGATAAATGCTGTGAAAAAAATAAAAGCAGAGCGGGATGAAGGTGGTGGTTCCTACTTAAAGATGCTTTGTGTTAAAGGAGAACCCAGGTTAGTTCTAAAGGATCAAGCTCTAGTACTTGCACATATCCACCAGGAGTGGCTGGTGACCTGAATCCTTCTATAAGGTAAAAGGTTTCTGAGAACACTTTCTATCTCAGCAGGGAATGTGCTTTATGAGTCTTGGGCGGTGTCTGCGATGGGTCCAGCCTGGGCGAAGAAGGTTATCCTTTTTTTCTCTTTTCCTCCGGTCTTATCCAGGGAACCAACTTGTTAGCTCTTTCAACACCTCCTTTTAAGGGGAGGGTATGAAATGTCCTGGCCAGTGACACAGATGTTCTGAATTTTTGGAAGCTGAGAAAACTCTGGTTGTTGGAAATGATTCTGTGATGAAAATTTAAGGGCAAATGGACTGTAAAATATCATTGAAGTGAAAAGCAGGCTGCAATGCTAAAAAAAAAAAATATATAGTGAAAAGTGATCAATGCTGCGATCTCCTTAGGATTTGTCACACACACATGTCAGGGGATTTTAGAACTGGGAGGAGACCTTGGTGGATCATCTAACAAAGCTGATATGAAATGAGAGGTAGGAGATGACAAGTGCAAAGACCATTCAATTAAGAAAATCTCTTTTGTAAAATGTTATAAAGGAGAGAACCTTTATTACTGAAAACAAGGGACCACGGCCAAGGGCTCATGGCAATCAGAACACATGGCAATTAGATGTTTAAAGGCAGAAAGTGGAGGAGACTAAGAGAGCATGAAAGGATAAGGATAAATCAGGAAAATAAATGAGGCAAAAAAAAAAAAACACAAAGCCCTGGACTTTCCAAGTTCGTTAGATTCTATTTTATGTCACTGCTAATATACAAACAGAAGAGCCTGTCACTGAGAGCAAGGCATCTTAAAACTCCTTATGGCAGCAATTTCTTTGAACACTACATTAAGTAAATGAGCTACAATTAAAGGCCACTGAATCTGTGGCTGCCCAAGCACCAGGGAGGAGCAGTAGAGGATACAGGGTTCTCATTCATTCAGTAGATATTCACTGGACAGCAGCGAGGTTTTCTTTGAAAAATGTTTACCACAATAGAGCCAGATCTGCAATCTGGATAAGCCTATTTAGAGTTGGTTTCCGTTGTAGTATTTCTGAAAGACCTGCCCTTGAGTTTTTTATTGCATTTTGTTGCCTAGGCTGAAATTGGGTTCACTGAGCATTATTTGGCCTGGCTAGTTCAGTGATCCTATCTGAGTGGTCACAAGGACCTGGAAAGTTTCGTCTTATAATGCAAATTTGCTCCATTAGTACTGGCAACCTCTGAATCCCAGGCTCAGCCAGGGTGAATGCTATTGTCAAGAAAATTATCTAGAAGGGTCCTTAGCCTCTTAGGTGCTCACTAAGTGTTTGTTAAATAATTCAAGAACTGAGGTCCTATTACCGTGTATTTCAGACAGATACACACACACACACACACACACATTGTCAGACTATCTACCAAACTGTTAATAGTTGTTAATTTCTTTGGAGAGAAATAGGATTATAAAAGGCTTGAATGAAAAATGAAGGGGATCTTTTACATTTTGCCCTATGTAATTAATTGTTATTTTCTTTGGAAATAAACAAGAAAAGGACAAATAAAAACGTCTCAAATCAATAATGTTTGTTACTATACATGCAATGTGCCTGGTCTTTGGCATACAAGAGACGAGAATATCCACTCTTATGGAGCTTATGTTTTAACCAGAGAGACAAAAATAATAAATATAATTACTAAGTAAATTGTATATTATGTTAGCAGGTGATACATTACGGGAGAAAAGGTGAAGCAGGATAAAGATGGTAGTTGGTATATCAAGATGTCCTGTTTTAAAGGAGGACCCATGCCCATCCCTAAAAATTTTAGTCTCCTGGACCAACTCAAATTTATTGAGAGTAGTTACCTGTTATTACCTTCTTTAAAATTTCAAACCTGATAAAGTTAGCTTCTGAGAATTTTCTCTAAACGACACCACTTTAAATATGTATGATTTTTATGTTTCATTGGAACTGCATACACAAAATAAGGGTTCATTTCTTTTCCCACTAATCCTATGAGTTAGAAGAACATGTCAAAAGGTAAGTTCATTTCTATGTGAAAGGAGCTAAGCTCTGGGCTCTTGGTTTCTTAGAGTACATAATATCTGGGATGGTAACTTGGCATCACTGGATTCCTAGTTTATTTATTTATTTGTTTATTTTTTGCAGTTTTTGGCCGGGGCTGGGTTTGACCCTGCCACCTCTGGCATATGAGGCCAGCACCCTACTCCTTTGAGCCACAGGCGTCGCCCTGATTCCTAGTTTAATAATTGGTTATATCTTACACAGATGACAAAAGACAAGATAATCAGGGTGCTCTGTTGAAGATTCCAAAGTCTAGATTTTAAAGACAATCAAGGTTTTATTTCAGTTCCTTGCATTGAGATTCTAGATTTTTATCTATTAACTTTCTAATGATTGAGCACCAAAAGATGGGTTTATCATTGCTAAACTCAAAGATAGATCCATTAATAGGGCACCAACTTATTACTTCATAATGTGGCCATATCTCTTTATTTTCTAGAATGACTCTAAGTTATGGTCCAAATATGTTAGCTATGCTGTTGGACTGAGTTTACACCCCAAGGTTTGTAGGGTGTTAATTGCATATGCCCAACTATTGTTCTGCTTATTTAATTCTGTCTGTCCTAGTAGCCATGGTTCCCTTTCTGTTCCCTGCCTATTTCCTTAAAAGAGCACAAGGAAAACAAAACTTTCAGATGTGGCTCATGGCTCTTTTGGTTCTGTGCTTAGTGCCTAAACAGGTGCATTGCTAAAGGCAGGAAATCACAGGCAGAGCTTAAGGAGAAAACAGTAAAACTGTCAGTCAGGGTTGTTGCTCAGTTGGATGCAACCAATGGGTCTTAGGCTCGGTGGGAACCAGCCAACCACTTTCACAGCTTTGCAGCAGGAGCTCCTGGCTGACAATCAGTAGCCAACAGAGACTTTTGGGATTCCCTAGTTAAGTACCATCTGTCTCTTCTTTAGAAAACTGTGAAAAAAGGAATACCCCTCCAAAATGAATCATAATGATTGAGGAAGTTGTCAGGTTATATAAATTATAGAAAGAGGAGAGACTTTGAAATTATCCAAGGAGAAAAAGACAATCACCATTTTCATTTTTCTTCTGTTCTCAGAGAATTGCTATTCTATAAGAAAGAGGAACTTATTAGAGCTATGGGGAGGGTCTATATTTGATAACTTTGGAGCAATTTATCCCAAAGGGAATGAGCTTATAATCTTTTGATAGTGATGTATTTGGACATTTAACATATGTCCTAGAAATGATTGGTCAGTGAAATTTTAGGACTCCCAATTAATCTGAAAGTTCTACTAATGGACACACACCTAGTTGCACACATGCTTAATGGACACTTTACTAGTTAACGTGGAAATTGATAAAATTCTGTAAAAATCCTGATAGAATATATTTTGGACTGTGTAGCCATGTGATCTGTCTTGCACTACTCTGTAATTGTAAAAGCAACAATAGACCAGATGTAAACTAATGAGTCTGGCTGTGTTCCAATAAAATGAGATTTATGAACATTGAAATTTTAATTTTATATAAATTCCATATTCTTTTTATTGTTTCTAACTACTTAAAACTGCAAAACTCACTTCTGGTTCTCAGACAGTGGTTTGCTGATCCTTGTCTAACTCGATCTGATCATGACAATCAACGAATTCTCTTCATATAATCAAACCCTAATTCTTGGAATATTGTCGCGGAGAAGAGCAGTTCGACTTGTGTACTTTAAGATTCTTTTTCTAGGCTTGGTGTCTGTAGCTCAGTAGCTAGGGCACCAGCCACATATGCCGGAGCTGACAGGTTCAAATCCAGCCAGGCCTACCGAACAACAGTGAGAACCCCCCAAAGTAGCAGGGCGTTGTGGCAGGTGCCTGAGTCCAGCTACTTGGGAGGCTGAGGCAAGAGTATCACTTAAGCCCAGGAGTTTGAGGTTGCTGTGAGCTGTGACGCCACAGCTCTCTACTGAGGGTGACATAGTGATACTCTGTCTCAAAAAAAAGAAAAAAAAATCCTTTTCTAGAGGTTTCTCGAGTCACCATTATTACCACTCTCCTCTTAATACTCCAGCTGTACAGGAACACACCTTCACCCTGCTGGTTTTGACCGATTAAGCTAGAATTTCTTCTCTTCTCCCTTCTCCAATTTTCTATTATTTTATGAAAATAAATAATGGAGCTGACAAGGTTGCTAATGTATCTTCAGGTTAGTGATTGCCACAAGATGTTGTCCTTCCTCCTTGCCTCTGCATGGCAGACAACGCATCCCTCCCGTCCACCTGCTATGTCCCAGGCTGTCTAGTCTCCTTACTGGCCAGGCTTACCATAGCTCAGAGTGAGAGGTCTAGTATTCTCCTGAGACATGGTGTTAGGCCTGGTATTCAAGTTTTGCCACAGGACCCTCTTTTCACCCAAAGACTGATGTCAGAATGTCAAATTTCTCCAGTGGAGATCCACTCATTCGGTTACAGAGACCTGAGCACCTAAAAAAATTTCATCTTTTCTACCTACTCAGATTCATTGAGAGTGTTTGTCTGGAGCCTTGTGTTTCCTGTGGATACCTTTTCAAGGTCACAAATAGCTTCAGGGATGGACTTTGATAGCTCCAGGGTGACAGAGTGGCAGTATTCACATTGTTGACACCCCAGCCCTGGCTTAGATCAAGGACCAGAAAGTTGGACAACCAACAGGCATTTTCTGTTGCAGATGGGGTCAGAGGTAATACAGATAGACTGTTCTCTGAGCATTTAAAAATTTAAAACTTTTAATAGATTCAATCATTGAAGTGAATTATTTGGGTATTTAATACTATCTGTAAAAAGGCATATATAATACATGAAACTCTGCTACTTTTATTATTATTGGGAAATTACAAGCCATTTTATAATTTAAATGATATACATTGGGGAGAAAAGTAGTCAACTGTATTACATTCTAGTTTAAGAATTTAAACTATTTTATGTATATGCATATGAGCTGCAGATGAAGTAGCTTACACGATGGCAGGTAATTAGAATTTGAATTGATTGATATAATACATTCAGATGACTAATTTTATAATAGAATTTAAATTGATTAGTGATATGATACCTTAAATTGATTAATAATATGCTATAGTATTATAATAATGTAGAACCCTAAAAGAAATTAAGTCCTTTGGAGTCTTGGCTCAATCTGCCTTTACTGCTCATATGCTCTTGGGCAAGAGAGTTGTACCATTTAGGGCTCAGTTTCCTGAACTCAAAAATGGATTGGAGCCAGGCATGTTAATTGTGCACCTGTAGTCTCAGCTACTTGGGAGACTGATTCAGGAGTTCAAGGCCAGCCTGGGCAACACAGAGAGACCCCATCTCTTAGAAAACATGGTAAGTTAAGTTTCATGGGCTTGTTGTGATGAGTAAATTCAGATAAGCCTATAATACACACCGAGCACATACTTAGTGCTCAGTAAATAATGATGGTGATGATGGTAAATAAAATCATCTAGTTATGGGGAAAACTGAAACAAATTACAGAAATAGACTGAAAAATACCAATTATTACTAAATTTTAAGATTTAATATTAGGGAAAATTTATTTCTCTAGCAATTATTTTACCATTTTCATTGTAAATAGTGGTGCCAAAATTATTAACTAGTTGCTTAATATATGGTTTTGATCTAGTAACCTTCTTTAAACCTTATGGTAGCCAGTTTCACAAAACCGTTATCATTTTCGAAGAGAGAAAACAATTCATTAGTCTTACAGTATGCGTCCATATGTTTCGCATTAATCATTGTTTAGCTGGGTAAACAGAGGGTTTGCATTTTATTCTTGGTGCCATTAGGGAAATTATTGTAAATGATAAATTGCATTCTAAAAAGCCCTACAAATATAGCAGAGGCTTTCACATTCAAATATTAGATGATATCCTTTAACGTTCTTCTAATTGGAAGTCAGCATTTTTTGAACAATGTTAGAAAAATTTTATGACGTTTATTTCTTTGTGAACATAGATTTGGGAAATGCAGGAGAGCACCAGGAGAATTGAATTATTCATAATCTCCTTTCACTGTTTGGTAATAACTGCTGTTAGCATCTTAGAGTATATGCGGTGTTTATTTATTTATTTATTTATTTTTGAGCATATATACACACACATGCACACTCATTTGCTAAACTGTCATCACTTTTTTTTTATTAATTGATAGCTGTATACATTAATGCAAACATGGGGTACATTGTGCTGTTTTCATATACAATTTGAAATGCTTTCATCAAGCTGGTTAACATAAATTTCATGTCATTTGCTTAGTCATTATATCAAAACATTTATATTCTAGTTCTAGAAAAGTTCACTTGTACCCTTGTTAGACAGATATATAGGTGATCTCTCTAGTCACCCTCCCTTGCTGCCGCTGACATTACAAAAGGATAAAGGGGTTCATTTTGAATTATTCAGAACTCAATCAGGAGAAAGAAAGCATGGGTTGCAGGGGCTCAGTGCCACACTGGCGTGTGGGTTTGGAAACGAGATCTGTGGCTCTGCATTCAGGGTCTGTAAACTCCAACTTCTATGTGACTGTGGCCACATGTTCAACCTAAATAGAACTCAATTTGCTAATCCAAAAAGTGGGGATGATTCTACTCCCTTGCAGGGTTATTCTACACAAAATGAGGTGTAGGTTATAAATCCACTTTATAGTTCTCAACATCTGATGAGTGCTGAAATACAGTATTTACTGAACTATCATGATGTCCTGAAAATAGAGGGGGGAGGTGACAGTTTTTTTTTAATTATTATTATTTTTTTTTTTTTGTAGAGACAGAGTCTCACTTTGTTGCCCTTGGTAGAGTGCCGTGGCATCACACAGCTCACAGCAACCTCCAACTCCTGGGCTTAGGCGATTCTCTTGCCTCAGCCTCCTGAGTAGCTGGGACTATAGGCGCCCACTACAGCGCCCCGCTATTTTTTGGTTGCAGTTCAGCTGGGGCCAGGTTTGAACTCGCCACCCTCGGTATATGGGGTCGGCTTCCTACTCACTGAGCCACAGGCGCCATCCAGGTGACAGTTTTAGAGAGATCTTTCAAACTACTATACACCTAATGCATTTCTAACATAAAATTTCTATTTGTCTCATATCTGATTTAAATTAACATATTTTCTTTACCTTCTATGTTGTTTTCCTTTCTACCTTTCCTTTCCATTTCATTAAACAACTTTACATCTATCTATCTTCAGTATCATCTATCTATACTATCTACTATAAATACATATATTCAAGTTTATACCTTCCTTTTAATTCTGGAAAAAATGCTTCATCTTATTTTATTCAAATATTCAGTTTTTAAAAATAGACTGTATGACTGTACGTTGAGTTCATCTGTGAAGTTGTCCAAAATGTATAAGAACTGTGCCCTATGCTGTGTTCAAGTCAGCATACCCAGGGGCGGGACATGAGAAAGAGTTACTTAAAAATTCAGAAATATACTTTCCCAGGTTATGCTGATACATTAAGAGTCACTGCAGTAGAAAATTTGATGTTCTTTTATATAGCTCTGTGATTTCTGAAGCCAAGCAAATAGTCAGAGATGAAGAAAAAAAATGATACAATTCATTAGAGGTGATAGTTTTATTGTTGTATTAATTAATGTTTTCCTTTGTTCCTAAAAAATGAATAAATCCATTTTTTTAAGATAGGAACTTTGGCATGTTGAAATAGATTAAAATAAGTCAAGATGGAGAGAGAATAATAAATAGGGTAGGAAATTAGGATGAACTTGAGATGAAGGTTAATATAAAGTATACATTGTGTAAAGACTTTTATACTTGCTACATATGTACAGGCCAAACTTTGGCTCTAACTTTTGTCCAGCCAAACCACGGAAAGAAAAATGAGCATTTGCAGTGTTTCTATAACCCGTAAGATAAACCCATAAGGTAGAGGGTGAGAATGCACAATTATTCCTGATGGAGCAGAGTGAGTGTGATGATACCAGGTCTAACTGCTTAGGCAGATTTTGACTGTTATATTAGAACCAGGAAGATACAAAACTTCTAGAAAAAATAGAAAGTTTTATATGTTTATATACAGCATGATGATCTGACAAGTCAACTCTCTCTGCCCACAAATCAGTCTGAAGGTTAACTTCAACTTCACCATCAAGCATGCAATCATATAATTCCAAGAGGGGAAAAAACTTCAGAACATGGTTCTGTAAATTTTACGGTTAATCTTACATATCTTAAAATGTCTAAATTTTTTTTTTCTAGGAAAACATTTTAGTCCTGGAATGAAATACTACCTTTCCTCTAATCGTACCAGAGGTAATAACATGGTTGCTAAAAGGCCTTCATCGACTAAAGCTGGTAAAAGTGATGAGGCCATTATAATTTAGGGTGTGTTCCATCCTTTTGAAAGAGGTAATTCCACATGAGATGACTGTAATAGATACAGTCTGCTGTGATGTACTATACAATAATAGAGTGTAATATAGCATTGTATGACTGTAGGCCGAAGAATGACAGTCCTGGGCCAAACAACTTAGGATGATCAATTTGATTTACACATAAGGGCTGATGCAAACCAAGGCACATGAGCATCATGAAATCCATTTAGTCCTACCTGCAGTGATGGAGGCCTAGAAAATAGTCATTTTCTTTCCATCTTTTCTTGCTGTTCAATTTTGGTTGAGTGCCATATAATGTACTGAAATAAACTGTCAACATACGCGGCTGTTGCTCATTGGCAAAAAGCTCTCCTGCTTTTTGGATGGTTGACAAAGTGTCTATGGCATCAACACAGAATCTTTTAAGTACAAAATTAGATGTATATCATGCCATAGTGAAATGCTGCTTTGCTGATAATACCATCCATACATACTTTTACATCTATGATTTCTTTTAAATCCAATTCAACACATATTTATTGGGAAGTTTATGCACAAGTGCTATGCTGAGTGCAGGGGATAGAAGAATGAATAATACATGGCTGCTGCACTCGAGAAAATCACAATATAGTAGGTAATATAGGTGTAAAAACAAATAAATTACAATGAAATATGAAAGTCCTTTTAGAATCTTAAGGAAATTTGCTATGGGAGCTCAAAGAACACTTAACTTCGAGCAAAGTTAGTGAAGAGGTGACGTTTGACCCGGGATTTATGAGAAGTAGAGATTTATTTTTCTATTCTAGGTAGTAGGGAGCATTAGCATAAGTCTTGAAACATGAAAAATTTGGGAATGCCACTGTGTGTTACAGAGTTCAATAAGGCAGAGGCATGGAGAGGAAAGAAGCTGAAGAGTAGTTGAAGGAAAAGGGAAATTGTGGTGTCAGATGTAGACTATGGAGGGTACCCTGTGAATGATTTTGTATGCCATGCTAAATAAATTGGATTTTATTCTGTAGCCCATGGACAGGCAAGGTGCGTTTTAAAGCGGAGAGGTAACAGAGTCATTTTTTAAAGGTGATCATCATATTACCTATCAAGAGAATAGAGAGGGTGACAAGTGACCACTGCAATAATTGGAGAGAGTGATGACAATAAACCTGTGATAATATGGCTATGGCCATAAAACTAAACACCAAATCTGAGAGGCATTTCTAAAGAAAAATGCCAAAAGGAAAAGTTTGGTGAGTACATTTGAGTGAGTAAGAGAATAAGTGAGATCAGAGGGAGAATTAAATCTTCTAGCTTATAACATCAAAATGGATGGTGACCCTCTTAACTAAAAGTGAAGATATCAGTCAGAATAGGTTTGGAAAGATGAGACTGAATTCAGTTCTGCACATGGCCAAACCTTGGCCTTATAAGATATCCATTTATGTTTGTTGCTTAGGCATTAGTAAGTACAGGTATAGTACGGTGCTCAGCAGGGAAAGTGAGGCTGGGGATTGACGCTTGAGTTTTATCTACATGTAGAATGTAGTGCAGATCATATCAATAAAATCCTATGTCAGATACACCTGAGATGTCTCTCCACGTACGAATGACTCTCATTCTTGTCTGTCTCCAGGACTCTCTAGTAATTGTTCCACCCAAACCAGCATTGCAGCCCCAGTGCCGCATGGTCTCTGACCTTTACGCAGGTATTGCACCTCAGCCCACACCCTATACCTTTTCCCTTTTTTTCCAAGAAATATCTCCTGTTACGACGATGTGAGTCAACAGGAGAGATCTGCCTGCCATCCTCGCATGCACAAAGAATTAGCAGAGAGGACTTAATGCGCTGTGAAGTGAAATTGTTGTCAGTGAAAGTCAGGAGCCAGCAGATAAATTATTTCCACTTCTTCCTCAAAATGAACTTTCATTAGTTCACACAGATTCTTGGAACATGGCCCAAAGCAAAGCACCAGTCCATCAACAACACATTTGATAACCATGGGTGCTTCTAGCATAGTTACCAGCCCCTCATTCTCTTTCTCCTTCCTTATTTCACTTCTCCTTTCCCTCTTTCTTGATTCCTTAGTATTCTACTTTTGAAAAGAATAGAATAGGCATAGAAACCATAATGTATTACAACAAGAAAGCTGTATCACGCTAGATCTAAATGGGAGTGGGAAACCACTCAGTCATTTGAACCGAAAAAGTTTAATATAAAAAGATTTAATTATAATAAAGGCTTAGAGTAATTAAGGATTGATGAAAGAGAAGAAAAGTGAACTCTAAAATGTAGGAAAATAAATACAAGAAAGACCGACAACCTACAGAGCTATGTTAGAGCACCCAAGTGGAATATCCCAGGCTGAGATCAAGGTTTTGTTGAAGAGGGCACAATACTCGCTCGCTGAAAGGCAAAGACATCTCTGTGTTGCTGCATTAATGCAACTTTCCACAAATCTCCCCTCAAAGGTTCTGGGGGAAAGCTGTTATAGGGATATGGGATGTGCTTATCAGGCACCTCCTTTATCTCTATGAAGCTGCCCAGGTTGTTGGGGAAATTTTCTGGCTGGTGGGTGCTATTGACCAAAATTTGCCAGAGGAACCAGACAGGGAAAAAGTCAGCACTACAGGTATTGGTGCTAAGCATTGGGCCCTGGGAAAGTTGAGTGCATCCAGAAGTAGGACACTGAGAAGCCATCTTTGCTGGAGAATCTTCTTAGTAAGCACTCAGCCAGCTCCCTCTGCTGATCAAGCTCAAGATCAGGCCAGTGGGCAAAGGAAAAATACTTAAAGGGCTCAATTCCATTATCACAGAACAGACAAAAAGGGTGAAGGAGATGAGTGTCAATACATCAATCTCTGGCACACAAACTAAGACAAACACTTTGGAAGAGTATTACAGGCAAGAATATTAAATAATGTAGCAAAATAGATGACTTTACAAATGGGTTAAAAACAGTTATCCCATGTGAAAGACAGATGAAAAAATCAGGAAACCAAGGAGAGTGAGACTAGAAACACCAACCAGAGGGTGAGTTCAAGAAAAAGTATGTGATGAACAGTTTAATTACAGTGGAGAAGTGAGGACGGATGAGGAGTAAATTAAAGCCTTTGAATATGTACATGAGTAGGTCATGAATGGCAGGAATAAATGATGTTGCAGTAAATAGTTTAAGGAAGAAATCCAAATAAGATCAAATTAGGAGTAAGTAGATCTTGAAGAAGCAAAGATAGTCAAGAGACTTGAGCACAAATGGAAAATGCTACTGTATAAATGATTAATGAGAGAAAGCAATTTTGTTATTTCAATAATAAAATACCATCAACATATTATTAGTGTTATTGTCATTTGTTGAATAAAAAAAAGCTTGAACATATTTGTGGATGGAGAAGTCAAAAAGAGATTAAAATTGGAGGAGTAGGACACTGATGCAGAAGCAGAGGCAAGATCTTGAAAAGAGGAATCTTTCCTTTGAGAAGCTGTTGAAAGGGTAATAATGGTTCAGTAGATGAGAGAAGAGGGCCTGTGGAAAAGGATCAACCCTGAAGTCAGGCCTGGATTTTGGCTTGTTTTCTTCCCAACAGTGCAGTCTTGATCTTCGATAGGTTCACTAAGGTCTTCTTTTTCTTTTCTTTTTTTTTTTGGCTGGGGCCAGGTTTGAACCTGCCAACTCCGGTATATGGGGCTGGTGGCCCTACTCCTTTGAACCACAGTCGCAGCCCGTCTAAGGTCTTTTTTAGAGATGTCCTTGTAGACCCTTCACATTATAGTTGGAAATTAAGGAACAGAAAAGATAGTTATTTGCCCAAGCATATCCAGAAAGTTGATGAGAAATCCGAGAAATGCACACAGGTCTAGATCTTTGAGATACAGCAAAATACACAAAGTATTTTGTACAAAATCAGTTTCAAATGAAGCACCCAAACAAAAGCCAACCCATGAAATGTCAGAATAGTGCATCACATATGTCTGCATTTCAGAAATGTACTGTCAGTGGACTGTGTTCCAGCACAATGACGGCCCACTCAGTAAAGATGTATATAGGGAATACAAATCATTTCTCAAAAAGCAGCATGTTTTAGAATTTATACAAAGATAAGTGAAGAGAAACAAAGAGAATTTACGTTAAGTATCTGAGGCAGGCAACTGTACCCAATCTTAGCCTGCGTGTGATAGACAAAGATCCTGTAAGTCAGTACTTCTCAAACTTTATTGCAAATCTAATGATACTTCATGGCGGATAAACCTAAAATGCCTACCTAAGAGCAGATCCTGAGAAACTGTTGCAGAGTAGAGAAAACAAATAAGAAATAACTAAAAGGCAATGCAGGAACATGGCACAGTAGTAGAGAAAAAAGTATCAGAATTCAAATAAATTCCATACATCAGCTAGTAACAGTACATCAGTGGCAACTTCCTAATCTCAAAAACTGTACTAAATTTATGCAAAATGTTAGTACTCAGTTGAGCGAGAAAAATAAGGGGACTCTGGACAATCTTATGCTTTTCCTGTAGGCATAAAATCAGTTGAAATTTAAAAGTTTACTTTTAATAAGACCCAATTCCTGGGCCTCTTCTAGACTTATTAGACCAAAATCTCTTGGGAGTAGACCAGTGATGCGCATATTCAACCCATCTCCCAGGCAGTTCCGCTGCATACTAAAACTTAAAAGCAGCGTACAACACGCATTCTCCTGAACAGGTCTTGCTTTAATCCTGCCCACACACCATCTCAGCAGGCATGGCTATGCCAGCATCATCGTTTGGTTGTCCACACTGCCATGAGACATTGGCTGCCCACCTCTTACCTTCCTTTCACTGGAGCCAAATGCCACAGCTGACTCATGTACCTTTGGACTAAAGATTTTACCTTGTCACAATTATTTGGTATTTTGTAAACCTACATAAGCGCTCACCTTATACAAAGGTATAAGGTAATTTTATACAAAGATGAAATCTGCTTTAGAAGATGGTATTGAGGCCCCAAAGTATTCTGGGTAGTAGTTCTGAAGGACTCCCCATTACAAGAAGGCTTCACATTGAACTGAAATGTCGGATTTTTCAAAGTTGGATCCAAATCAATCATAAGTCTAATGCTTAGCACTGGGGATATGTCAGTCATTTGCCAGAATGATGTGCCGTATATATTGCTAAATGAACATTTTCATTTCCCAGAGGAGTGATCCGCTGTCCATCCTGATAATACGGCACATTGTTCCCAGGCTATTTACATCAGCACTGCTCCCTTACAAGGGGCCTGTTTCATTGGTTTACATAAATTGAGGGACGCTTTTAAATAAACTAGGAAAGAACATAGCAACATGCTGCTTGTTATTAATCAGGGATTGTGTGACAATGAGAAGATGCATCGGAATATAAGAGGAATATTATGGACACCGACTTTAATAATGTATAGTATACATTTAAACAGCCTTATTTGGAAAAGATCCATATTGACTATATGCATCAGAATAGTGATTTACAGGGGATTTTCTTGTGCATTATGGTTATGTGACCAGAAGCAGGAAATAGCATTTGTAGTTTCAATCATCAAATGACTTCTCTCCTAAAATGTGAATCTTTTGAGGTGTACTTTTTAGAGGTATATTTATATGAATGTTCACAAGCTTTCACAGATTGTTTCAAAAACCAGTTTGATTTCCTTTTCAAGCGAAGGCTATTGAGTAATTTTTTGTGTAAGTTGTCTTCCCTTTCCCCCCAATAGATACCCCAAACATTAAATGAAAAGGGGTAGATTTTCCCTCTTCTTTATGCCTGCTGAGTAGAAAGAAATGTCCTGAAGTACTCATTACCCTAAGATATGTTTTGAAATCCAAAAGTCCCATGGAAAAAGCGGATTCGCCTGTGTATAGATTAAGACATTGGTTCTTTGTGTTCCTTTTCTAATTCATCAAGCATCAGATCACGGAATGAAACACAAAGTCACAGGGGTTTGCAGGGGTACCTAGACACACCCAGTGCAAACACAAACCCTGCCAGAGCCAGCGCCTTAACAAATTCTCATTATTCAGGTAGTTAAATAGCAAGCTAAATCGCAACCCCACCAGGCCGTAAATACCCCAGGCTGACGGAGAAGTGGTTATGACAGCTTTCACATTATCTTATTGCAGAATCGAGGCAGTAGTCACAGCTGGCTCATATGTCAAAATGTGTCAGGACTTAAATGGTAAAACAGGAGTGCAACAGCAATTGGCTCTTCAATCAATAACACAATCAATATATTTCACAGATATTTTCCCATATCTAAATTACTCTGCAGAGATGAGGGACCCGGACTGAGTGTTTATAAATCAATAAAACACACAGCTAAAGGACATCTGCCTCTGTTCTTTCCCTTCAAGGTGCTGTTTGCCTTTTCTTTCCAACTCTCCTCTTATTTAAGAATGTGCTTTGGAGGACAAACGGCCCTCGTGTGCGCACAAATCAGCTTACTGCTGCGTTTTGCGCACATGATGTTTTTTAATAATTTTGGGCTCGAGCATTCGACTAAGTGTAAGGACAGCTTTTCTTAGCTGAGAACGCTTTGACTGTTAGAATTAATAAAGCAGCTTTCAAATTCCAAGTAATATATGCTACATAAACTTCAAATAAATAATATCAAAGCACACCATCCAGACTTGCGAGTTGAAATAATAACCCAGGGCATTATTTTTTTCCCTCACGTGGAACAATATGCTTGCTGAAAATTATATATTGTATTTGTGCAGATATGCCACAAACGAGAAAAATGCTGTCCTCTACAAATCTATCCCCTTTGCAGAAAAATGATGGGGGCCAAAAAAAAAAAAATCTACAATTTAATGCAAAACTCTCACACTGACATATAATTTTATTTCCATCCGTATATCAAAATGAGGTGAAGTATGAACCATGGCTTAACAAAAGCGGTGGTATTCTGAGTTAAAACTGCCAAAGTCTATCAGTGGCCTCTGGAACACAAAGTAATATTATGTTTCACACTGTCAGTGCTTCTTAAAAACAGAAGGCCATATTGCATTACAAGTGGAATGCAAATTAAATACATCAATCCTTATCCTTTTCCTAAGCTTATGGTGCTGAGGAAACATTTTCTGAGTAGCTTCTGCTAAATCACACGCATTGAGGCAACACCGTACGGGTATCACCTACTATGGGAATTAGGGACGGGGGGCAAACATGGGGGCGCCGATGTGGAAGAAGCTCTTCCTCATTCAATGCTCATTATTGTCAGTGTTTCTCTCTATATAATTAAGTTTGGGATAAAAAATAAACTTATATATAAGATGATATTTCTTATTTCAACGGCCAGCCACAGGGACTGCTTGGCCTGTCAAGATGGCCATGTTTTATGAATATAGACAGAATTTCATTCCTTCTGCTCATGTTACCTTCTGACGCATAATTATCTTCACACTAGTAATAAGTTAATTAGACAAATTTAAGTGCCTTAGTAGGGTTCCACCCTTTCTTCTGGCCTCATCTCTCAATAACTCTGTCTTTGCACCTTCCACCTCAGGTAGGTTGTATCTCACACATTCCCTCACTATGCCTCGCCCTGTCAGGATGGTATGCTTCTAACCCACTGGAAAATTCTTCCACTTTTGGTGAATTTGCCATTGTTTCAAGTTTCACTTGCAAAGCCAAATATTGGGAAGCCTATCTCATTTTCCAATTAGAATTAGAAGCTGTTCCTTCTAAATTAGTATATCGTATTTCTCATGATGAAGTTCTGAAGTGCTGCCTTCTTTTAATATTATGTACGAATGATTGCTTCCCTAAAAGTACATGGTAAAACTGTCACGTCTGAGATTTGCCTGGCTCATTGGTTGATTTCCTGGTTATAAATAGATACTGAATTGCTTAATTTATTGTTCTTGAAGGAAAAAATTTTTTAAAGTGTTTAAAGCTGTTTACAGAAAGTGATACAAACAGATGTTAAATGCCTAGGAAAAAATTCAGTCCAAATTATTTCATTCACACAACAAATATTCATCAGTGCCTCTGTGACAAGCAGTGGGATATCATAGCAGACAAAACAGAAATCTTGCCTTCATTGTACCTAGATTTGGGGAGTAATCACAGAGATTGTGACAAAAACAATAATGGATATAATTTTTATAGTAGATTTCAAAGAATGTGAGACAAATTTTAGGTCCTCCAACAATATATTATTACCGTTTTATTGTGAGTGAGTGTAGTATTATATTTGGAACATAGTTTTCCTAGAAAAACTATTCCTTGATCATCTGAACCTCAAATTTAATTGATATCTCATGTTCTGTCAACCCTAACTTAAATACTTTTCTATTTCATAAATTAATAATGAATAACTTTAATAAATTAAACTTTATCCATATACTATTAATACAGACATTAACATAGAGACAAAGTTAAGTTAATTGAAAGCAAATTATTAAAATAGCATGTCTAGCATAACTTTAGTTGTAGTTATTTATTTATTTATTTATTTGAGACAGAGTCTCTAGCTGTTGCCCTGGATAGGGTGCTGTGGCATCCTAGCTCACAGCAACCTCCAAATTTTGGGCTCAAGCAATCCCCTTGCCTCAGTTTTTCTATTTTTTAGTAGAGATAGGGTCTTGCTTTTGCTCAGGCTGTTCTCTAACTTGGGACCTTAAGCAATTCGCCTGCCTTGGCTTCCCAGAGTGCTGGGATTATAGGCATGAGCCACCACACCCGGGCCCTTAGTTTTATTTTTCACCCCCCCCAAATATAAACAAATATGGAAAAGCAGCTAAGGATTTTTGGAAACTTGAGTATATTCATGAAATCTAAATAGTACACACCTTTACCTGTTGGGAGCATATCGACTAATTTAGTTAAAACACAACTGTGGCTGCTCCATGTCGGGGAACAATTAGAGTATCAATTACTTTTGTTCCTCACCACCAGCCCAAGAATGTCAGCCTGCTTGTCTCTCCCTGGACAGCCACTCTCATCTCATCTCATTGAAGTGGTCTTTACGGAAGGCCAGTCATAGAGCTTTCTCAATAACTTCACCCTTACTCTCTTGTGAACACAAACAGATTTTTTTTTCTCCTTTAATGCATTTAAATTATATTTCAATAGTAAAATAGGTAACAAGTTTTACATGGAAGTAATACAGGGTTCATGAAGTCTTACAAATTATTTGTAGCTATTGATTTACAGACCATATTAGAGATGTTAAAATGGAATAAAAATTCCTCCTCTAAACACCTTAAGACCATATTTAAGGAAGCCTTTGTTCTTACTTTTCTATGCAAGAACCTCCCAAGCAAGGCTAGAGGAGTATTTTTGCCATAAGACTTGGTTCATCATTAGAGAGAGCTAAGGTCTGTGATGAGTTATCTTAGGGTTTGATTTTACAGAGAAGTGTAAAAACCAACATCTGAATATTATCATTTATATTTCTTGAATCCTTCATTATAGCCTGCAAATGTACTCTTGAATATTTGTTTTTAAAATACAGCTCATAGGAAACCCCTTGATTTATGAATTCATGTTCCAATGGAATTGAGAATTACTTCTCATAGACAAATTTGTAGCTTTACGATCTACACAAATAGCCTAATCCAGTGGTTCTCAAACTTTCTAATGCCGTGACCCTTTAATACAGTTCCACATGTTGTGGTGACCCCCAACCATAAAATTATTTTTGTTGCTAGTAGCAACAGTCACCGTATTAGGAAGGTTGAGATCCACTGGCTAATCACTGAAGATCAACAATAACAGACAACAATTAACCTTCCTTAAATGTATCCTGTGTTCCAAGTACTTTTTATATTAAGGGCCTAGTACTTATATTAAATCAAATGGAACCACATTTTGGATAATTATTTCTACCGTTAGGATCTATTTATGTACTTTGGCACCCTGCTAAATATGTATATGCAAAAACTGAGCCAAATCCAGAATTGAGAATTTGTGTTCAGGAATCAGGACTCTGAAAATGGTGTACTGTTGTTGTTCAAAATATAGGAAAAAAAATATTAAGGCAGAGTATAAGTTTGCTAGTCTGGAGGAATGAATATACAGAAGAAAATTTTCCATAGGATTTGAAATTGCATGCAGAAACATTATTTATAAAATTATACATAAACCTCATTTTCCATGAAATTCCCCACAAGTGTTCAAATGACCAGCTTGCAAATTCCCCCTCCTCTCATTGTTTGCTTATCTGTAGTAGCAACAAATATCCTTAAAGCTGATGAGGGAAACCAGCTATTAAACTGATCTGGAATGAAAGCTCATGCCTTCAGATCATCTGTGGAGCCACTTAGGCCTGGAAATACTTGGCATTAACTTTGAAGAAATCAGGCCGAGTGGCAAGACTTGGTTGGTTCTTAAAGAAAACAACACATGAGAGTATCTCTATCAAGTTTTTTAAACAAATACCAAGGACTCAATTTGTTAGCTCATTATCAAAAAACTCAATACAAAGTGAAACAGTTCAGAGGGTTCAAAAATACTAATTGATAATGATAAAGAAGAAAGGTGATTAACTAGGGGTAGATTCAATTTCATTAAAAGGCAATGAAGACATGAAAGTTGTAAGTAGCAACAAAGAAATGTTTTGTTGACAGTCATGAAAATAAGCACTGACCCATATGCTCAGTGCCTAAAATAAATTTGGTGCACTTTGCTCACATTTCCTGTCAATTTGGGTTTTATAACAAGTTACATTTTGTTGGAACTCTGAGAAGATTTGTTCCAGGAAGGAGGTTGTCTTCTTTTAACCTGCTGATTATGAGAACACTAAAAGACTATGGTTGAATGGAAATCTGAAGCAATGGCATTTGTAATTTAATTTGGGTCAATGAACATTTGAGGGACCAAATATAACTTTCATGGTCTAATAATTAATGAAAACTCTTTGAAAAGCTTGTTTAACATTCTTCTTGATAATGTGGAAATATACATCATTTTAAATATACTACTTACATAATATGTCAAATATGTATAAAAAGGGACCGAGGCACCCATACACCCACCATATACATTAACAACGTGTCATTTTTGCTTCAGAATTGATATTTTCAAGAAATAAATATTAGAGATACAGTTTCCATTTTATTCCTCCTTCTCTACTCTTAAGAAAAAAAACAACCAGAATTAAATATCCATTTTTCTTTTTAATATTACTAAAGTATTGCTATAAAATTGTATGTCCTCATGAAATATTAGTTTTTATATCTTTAATGTGCATAAATCATATCTCATTATATAAGTTGAAGATATTTGTTGTCCTCAAATGGAACTTATTACAGATCCATCATATTGATTTGTATAAAACTAGTGTCTTAAATTCCCTGCTTAATATTGCAGTGATTACACACAATTTATTCCTCCATTCTCCCTTGGAGTGCCATTTTACACTGTTTAAAATTTTGCTTAAAATAATAATAAAAAATAATCCACTCTCCTACTCGGATCTCCCTGTACATATGTGAATATTCTCTGGGACATATACCTTACAATGGAGCTGCTAAATTTATGTGTACTTCAATACTAGATATTGCTAAAATGTCTTGTGATAGAATCTGACAGGTATGGTTTGCAAAATCAGTTTATCTAAGTTCTTTCTTTTTAATTTTTTTCTACGTACTTTATGTCTTCACTCTGTCAGGAAGTTAGAGTTGTACGTGGTTTCTTTAAGAGTATCATTTGTCATAGTTTTTCCTGTAAATGAATTGTCAGTTGTCTCATTCCAATTTATTGAATACTAATCGTTTCTTTTCTGAGTTGTCATCTGACTTTAGCATAAAACAACTACATGTATCGAAACAACTCTCTGCATAAATAAATAACTATATATGAATATTCCAATATTTTCTATTACTTTATTTGTTTCTCCTTGTTATCAATACCTTCTTCAAATTACTGTAATTTTATAATTTGTTTGGTCCAGTAGATCTCTGACACTAGTATTGCTACTTGTTACTCTGAACCTCTACTTTCTTCTCCTTTATTCTTTCTCTTTCTTCTTTCACTTTTTCTTTCTTCCTCCACCTTTTCTTTCCTTAAACAGCCTTTTTCTTCCCTCTCTTCTTTCCATTCCTTTTTTTACTAACCCCTCCTTTTTTCACTGTTCTCAAAATTATTTTGGCCATCATTGCTGCTTTATTCACTCGTATAAATTTGGGGATTGGCTTAAGAGTGTAAAATCTTCCTAGTATTTTCTTGACATTGAATAGGGGAGAATTTATTTTAAAAAGTAAATCTTTCTATTTAAGAACATAAAATGTTCTATAATTAAAAAATGTTCTTAAGTTTTTAAACATTTATATTTTTTCTCTTTTGTCTTGAATATGTATCATTGGATTTATCCCAAAATATTTTCTGCAGTCTGAGAGGATCCCTTGAGTTCAGTTCAGGGCCAGCTTGAGCAAGCGTGAGACCCCATTTGTACTAAAAAAGAAAAATTAGCCAGGCATTGTGGTGGTGAGGCTGAGACAGGAGGATTGCTTAGATCCAGAAGTTTGAGATTGTTGTGAGGAAGGCTGATGCCAGGGCATGCTAGCCTGAGATGACAGAGTCAGAAACTCTCATAAAAAAAAATTCCAAGTGATTTTGTTTTGGGATATTGCAAATCAGGTACTTTATAGGACATATTGAAGGGTTTGGGGGGGGACAATATACAATGCAACTAGTTACTATTTTTATGAATTTTTACTAGCTCTATTATATTGTCTAAAGGTCTTTTTGATTGTTTCCATGGAAATAATAAGCGGACTTAATAGTGAAAAATTGTTACCTTCTTTCTAATCCTTATATGTCACATCTTTCTTTCTTATTGCATTCCCTAGGACTTCACATACAATGTTGATTAAGAAATGGTAATAATGGGTATCTATCCTGGTTGTAAAGAAAATGACTCTAAAGTTTCACCATTATGAATGTTATTTACTCTACAGTGTGGTAGGTACTATTTTTTGTTTACAGAAATGTTGCTTTGATTATGAGATTTTTTCATGTATATATAAAAAACACATTATCATATTTTGCTGTGTAAAATGTGCTTCTATATATAACATGCAGCCACATTATTGTCTCAAACTTTCAGGAAAATGTCCCTCAAGAAAGTGGCCAATTCTCAACTCACAGACACACATCATTAGGGGAAGCTAATGATTCCTTGGTAGAGGCGAAGATCCCACTGCCCTCCCCTAACCACCCCCTCTGTGAAGTCTCCCCTTCCCTTTGTCCCAGGACCCTTTCCCTTCCTGCCACTATGGGCTATGGCCAAGATGGTCACATGCACAGCTGGTGAGAAGTGAGTTTCTGTGGCTGCTGGGCCCATGGGTAGCCAGGTGGGACCTGATACCTACATAGGGCTCCTGGTCACCTCCATGTGGCTCGCCTAGGTCCTCAGTCCTTACCCTACATCGCTGCAGCCCCCTACACCAGCCTTGCCACTGGCCCTGCTCTGATTGTAGAGCTTGGCATAGTCTGCTCTGGCTAATTCCCCTGGATTCTGGGGCCTCCCTGACTGGAACTCAATGTGCCCAGTGGACCCAGGTGGGGGGGGGGCATGGAAGTCCTGTAAATTCTGCCATGCTCCATTACTCCTGAGTCACACTGTCCATGCATAATGTGCATCCGCATTTTTCCCTCAAAAATTCAGTCAAAGGTATGCATTATACAAGGCAAAATACCATATGTACACATATATGTCTTTCAGATACTTTTCAAATACTTTTGCTATTTGAGATATTTTTCTTTAGCACTTTATGATATGAAATATAATTTTTTTACATTGTTCCATTAAAAATATATTGTCTTATTCATTGAATCGGCATTTTGTGTGTTTACATTTGAGTGAGATTATCCTATTATTTTTCACTCACTCTTTAATTTTGGTATCAATGCCATACTAGTCTCCTATTACTCTAACTAAGTGGTTTCCTTCTTTTTCTATCTTCCATAAATTTTCCTATGAGATAGAAAAGATGTCTCAGTGGTTAACCCTACAGTGGACATCTGCCTCCAATGAATTCACAGCAGGGAAGGCCTTCGAAGGGGATAACAGAATGACTTCAAGAGTCATGGAAGGAACGTGTCCTTCAAAGCAGGAGAAATGGCAATTTGGAGTCTAAATAAATGATAATAAAAATCTGCAATTCCTACACATCTGAATTTATGAATTAAGAACTTTAACAAAAAAGTGGACTTTTTCAAGAAAAAAGAGGGAAGCATTAAAAAAAAGAGAGTGATTTACTTTATATAAAATTAAGTATTTAATTATGTCCAAATATGTTTAATATAATGTTTTTCCCCTGGAAAAAAAAAGGAAAAGACCTTAGAGTTCATGTAGTTAAACATTTCTCTTCTGGTATAGAACATGCTGATTCTTGGAATGTTAAGTAACTTTTGCTCATGTTTACACTGGGAGGCAGAAAAGGAGATTGGGCTAAAAATCGGGTTTTTTGACACCATGTTCAGAGTTCATCCCTCGCTCTCTGTTGCCCCTGATATTGAAGGCGAAGGGACATTGAAACAACCATATCATCAGGAAAATAATTCCCACTAATAAAAAGTAAATAAAGGACAAAGTACCCTCCCCAAATGTCCTTGAAATTAATCATTTGCTAAAC
This sequence comes from Galagoides demidoff, assembly GCA_963574575.1. NCBI lineage: Eukaryota > Metazoa > Chordata > Mammalia > Primates > Galagidae > Galagoides > Galagoides demidoff. The sequence continues at coordinate 27,657 of CAUYQV010121524.1, forward strand.
CCAACAACCTCTAGTGTGAACCATTAGGTAATAGATAATGCTTAAAAACAATTACAGTATTGGGTAATCAGCCATTGAGAGTAAACTTGTAACTATCAATGCTCATTCTTTCTCTAAATGCTATTTTCATATAACAAAAAAACCTACAAGTGATTCTTTATAATAAACAAATATCCTAGAAATCCGCACTATAGTTTCTGTTCATTTCAAGAAATGTTTATTGAGTTCTGTATGAGTACTAGGCTATTTTACCATCTAGATACCAAATCACTGTATTTTATGCCATCTGTAACAGACCGAATGAAGGTTTTATCTTACTTGAAGTAATTCTTTCTATTTCCAAACTTCCAAACAAGTACAAACATCATTTGGCATCACCAAAGGTTAGAAAATAAAATATTATGGAGGTTAAAAAATCTCATAATAGGTCTATGTCTTTCAGAAAAAGCCATGCCTTTCAGACCCAGTAAGATACAGGGTCAGGGAGCAGGTGTTTGTGCTAATGGGGACATCTCAGTTGTACCAATCAAACCATGATATACTACTGGGGAAAATATTTAAATACAGAAACATCTGAAAACTGCTCCAAAAAGACAATTTTGTCTATAATTCTATGAATAATAATCCAATCTTCATAAATATCTGTGAAGGAAAAGACTCTCAAATTCAATCAGAATTGAAAAGTAAAACTTAACAATACTAAATCTGGCTTAAAATAGCTGGTGATACTAAAAACAAACATTACTATGGCCTAAAATATATACTGAAAGGCATATATGTTTTGAATTTGTAGACCTATAGTTTGAAAATTGTGTTTGTTCACTATGATTGCACCAAAGGACCACAAGCTGCTTAAAAATACTTACTTGGGAACGATATTGGCCTAATACACTCTACAGTGATTTTTCTAATCTAGTAAAAATTAAGACATAAGTGATTGCTTGGATTAACTTGAAAATTATGTGAATTAGAATACCCATTCTAGTGATGATTTCAGATGAACCCTATCTTTTTGTATGTATTTATGTCATAGAATATTTTTCTCCTAACAATTAAAATTCTTACTATTTAGGAAAATTGAGAGTGCCTGAGAGATGAGTGAAATAATTAGTAGAATGTTGAATTAAGAGATGATTAATTTGTTTAATTAGACCTGTATTCTTTCCCCCCCCAAGATTTTGCAAATATATCTTACTTTTATATGTTTAAGATATATCATGAACCAAAATTTTCAAACAATATGAGTTTTAATTTTGGCTGTACCCAAATTTCATTTGGTCTGTCTCTTTCTTCCTAAGGAGAAGCCCCGTCTAGTAGAGCAGCATAAATTCTCTCTTCCATATGCTGAGTGAATGCACTGTTTTAAACTAATTCCCTTGGTGACAGGGTGATAGCCACTACAGACAATTGTCATGTTGCTCATCCAGTTTTTGACTGTTTTCTGGTCAAAAGGAACAGTTGGGATTTTATGCAGTCTCGCCTTTGTCTCCCGCTTTCCTCCTAGAGAAAAAAAAGAAAAAGCTATTTCAGCTTCGGACGATTTAATCAGTCAGGGGAAATCAAACCTATAATCTCTCATCTAGATTATTTTTAAACTAGAGAAAAGCTGATTACCTCACTATGGTTTAGTAAAATATATACGATGTGTTTTGGGTTTGTGTCTGGATTCTACGAGACTAGGCTGGATTCTTAACTTCCTAATTCATTTCGAGGATGTTCAATAAAATCTCAGGAAACCATCTCAGACAGAACATTTTTTTTTGGTAAAAATCATTTCTCTTTAAAGCTCTTTGTCTTTTTAAACGCAAGGCAGGATTAAGGTCATTGGTAGCAAAATAGTTAAAGGTACAAATCAATTATTATTATTATTACCATCTTGTTTTCTACAATTTAAAGTGATATATTTCATTTAGAAATGCTAACCCTAATATATAATAGAGTTACTTTCTAAAATGGAAAGCACATTATTGTTATGGTAATGGTTAAAACAATTTGCCCTTTTTCTTTTTCTCTAACTCACTTGCCACAATACAGGCTGTTCTGGGATTCACAGAGTTAGATATCCTTGTGATAAAAAGGGTGCTAAAATTTTGACTTTGACCATGAAATTTGTTCCACTCTTCTAAAGAAACATCACTAACCTGTAAAGGGATTTTAACAACATGTCTTTCAAAGTCAAACAATGCAATTCTTGTATAGAGGAGGATGCATTGACTGGTAATGAGGTGTGAGAAGTTTCAAATAGCTTGGTGTGGGACCAAGGTTAATATAATTATGGACCACAAACCCCAAGAAATCGCTCACTCTCTTATGTCTGAACTACCAGCCTGCAATAAAAGGTGGTCTTTCAGTCTTCAGTGCACTGATTTAAAATGATCTATTGATCTGGACTAAAGAAAGATGAATATACTGAGGAACTGAGGCTGCCTCCAAGCGATAATGAGCAGAACTGAAGGAATGTAGCTGGGAGGTAAGGAATCTTCTTTCCACAAAAGGCTGTGGCAAAAACTGGGACTTTAAAGAACAATGATGAAGATTCGGAAGAGGAATGTCATTCTTGTGGTCGCTGAGAAAGGGCTTTAAAAGGATGTCAGGAGCCTCAGAGAAGACTCATAAAAGTGAGTGAAAGATGGGTTCTTTGCAACTGGAGATTGAACCAGAAGCCAAAGAGAATTACACATCTTTGGGACTGTGGATATTTTACTTGCTCCTAAATACTAAAACAAACAAACAGAAAAAAATGACCAGGAAATGGAAAATGTGACAAGAAAATGGCTCTTTAAACCTTCTCATCATGGATATTCCCTTGTGATAATACTGACGTATGTGTTATTGAGGTCTTTTTGTGACTTCTCAGCTGTCATTGCTCATGACACAGGTATAATCACATATGTTCTATAGATAATTTCTCTTTAATAACTATGCATTGAAAAACAGTGCATATCCAATTGTTTTATATTGTAAGCTGGCTTCAAAGAGTAGATGCTTCAGTTATAGAAGCCCTTTGTGTTGGAGGCAGCAAATGCATGTGTATGGGCGAATGAATTTTTGTCTCTATCAGATTCTTTGGTGAGAATTTCCTTAAAGAAGGGATAGAAGAGAAATTAACATATTACCCTCCCTCCAGCACAAAACCAGGAGACATGCACCTGGGACTTCTCCTAATTAAGTATCAGTATAGCAATGTGTAAACACACAGGTCAGGCTTGATCACATTTCCTAGTTATTCAGGAGCATGTTTTAGAAACTCGAGTAATTATAGATTAAGGGCAATGTGAGTGAAATGTTTTCCTTTCCCAGGTGTGGCTTACCATTCCTGAAGGTCTCTGCGCACAGTGGGGCTCCAGTTTTCCTCCCTTCTCCTCTCACCCCTCCCTGGGATAATACTCAGGACCAGAATCGGGCCATGAAAGACTTGGGGATGTCTGCCTCAGAAAACAGCAAGAAAACGTGCTTTCGGCTTGGCACTCGAGGCTGTAAATGGAAATGGGAAAAGGAATAATCACAATTTTGAAGAAGTCTGTGTAATGTGAACGGAAGTACATGGCCCTAGACTCAGAGAAACCTGAGTGTAAATCCTGCCCATGCCAACTATTTAGCTAAGATATTTATTTATTTGTTTACTTATTTATTTTATATTTGTATTATGGGGTCCACAAGTTTTGGTTACATGGATCACTTTTACCAGGCTTGAAGCGGGTTAAGGTGCCTGTCACCTACATAGTGTTCATTTTCCCAGTTAGGTAATTTTCACCTATCTCCACCTCCTTGCTCCCACCTCTTGATTTCCACTGAGTCTTACTTCCCTGCTCCATGCACATGTGTGCTCATGGGTTAGTTCCGATTTCATAGTGAGTAAATGCTGTTTGTTTCGCCATTCCTCAGATACTTTGCTTATGATAATGGTCTCCAGTTCCATCCAAATTGTTTCAAAAGACATGGAGCCAGCCTTCTTCATGGCTGAACAATATTCCATGTTATACACATACTATATTTTGTTAATCTCCTTGTGAATTGATGGACATTTGGGTTACTCCACATCTTTGCAAAATAAGGATAATAAGATCTGACTTTATAATGCTATTTTATAATGTTTTTCATTGAAACTTACTGAGTTTCAGACATGGAAGATACACTTCCCCTTTTAACAATTGCATGATATGGTTATGTATTTTGAATAGATCAACATCCAGTACTTTTTATTCAAGCGTTACATAGTATTGTTCACAAGTGAACCATGGCATATACAATAAATACATTAACTTCCCTATACCAACTTTTGTTTTCTAGAGTTCATAATTGCCTCATTTTATAATTGGATAGTATTCTAAGACCTATTAAAAATCTACCTCTCCATTTCACAAGAGAACTGTAAGAGACCCATTTACACGTGATGACTTTCTTGCGTTCCCTGTGCCTCCAGCATGCCAATTGGCTCTTACCATAGAGTCTCTTTCACTAGCAAATCCCTTCCCGTTCCCCTGATTAGATCTTTTGTTTCTTCTTGCTTTGTGTATCTGTTTTATTGATTTGGAGAAATGCATCTTCTGGAGAAAGTGCACTGAAACCTTGAGGTCTTGCATATTTGAAAATATTTTGAATTCTAGCATGTTTAAAAAGAGATTTTGATTTCATACTTCAATGATCATTTTTCTATTATTGGAGATAATGCTCCCTAGACATTTCCAAGGCATTTTTCATTGTCTTCTTGCTGCTATGTTACTATTTATGAGCTTAATAATAAATTTGATTACTGAGAGCTTATAATTTTGGTTTGGTTTTGTTCCTTTCTCAACCCACCTCTCTAATTTCTTTCTTTTTAAAATTAAATCATAGATGTGTACATTAATAAAATTATGAGGTACAAAGTGCCAGTTTTATATGCAATTTGAAATGTTTTCATCAAACTGGTTAACATAGCTTTCACCGCATTTTCTTAGTTATTGTGTTAAGACATTTATACTCTACACTTAGTAGATTTAACATGCACCCTTGTAAAATGCACCATAGCTGTGGTCCCAGAAATTTTCTGTGGCTGCTATTTCTCCCATTCATGCCCGGTTCCCTGCTGCTTATATTGTTCATTATATGGATGACATTTTGCTTGTGCATTCCAACTCTTCTACTCTTGGTGTTATTCTTTCCAATTACAGGATTCTTTGACTACTTGTGGTTTACACATAGCTCCTGAAAAAATGCAGAGTGTTCCACCATTTTTTAATTTAAATCCCCTCATAAAAGGACATCATATTCATGCTCAAAAGCTCCAGATTCATCCTGATAAACTAACCACTCTAAATGATTTTCAGCAATTATTGGGTAATATTAACTGGCTTCATCCTTCATTGAAACTCACCACAGGAGATTTAAAACTTCTCTTTGATATCCTTACAGGCCCAGTGCACCCTTCTCCTTCCAGAACTCTTCTGCAGCATTACAGGCACTTTCTAAGATGGAATATGCTCTCCAACAAGCTCAACTCATGCACGTGGATCTCAATTCACCTGTATATTTACTTATTCTTTCTACTCCTCATATTTCTACCCCTTTATTTTGGCAACTTTTAGGTCCTATGGCATGGGACCTAACCCACTTCTCAATCGGAGAAAATGTACGATACTTCTCTTTGTTGCCATTCTTCTAATAGTTGTCAATGTCGCGCCTCACCATGGATGTTGTTTCCCCATTAATTTGTCTGTCTATTCAGTGGGTTCTTTCACTTTAGGAGTTTTGTATTTTAGATAAAAAATTCGTTATTTCTTTGACAATATTTGTTTATCTGATTTCTTAATTGTCTCTGGTATTCTTTTCCATCAGATTATGAAAATCATGCCCTTATCTTATAATTTCCCTATCTTTTGTTTTCTATTATTTTATCATTTGAAAATAATTTTGTGAGAATTATTAAAAATTTTCTTTTAAAACTGCCATTGATTATTTTTTTTTCCAATGTACTACTATGATTGCCAGGATTGACTAGAGAATAATTAGAATATTTCCTTGAACTCATGGCATCTTTTTATTTGTTTTATAGTATCCCCTTCTTCTTCTTTATATTTACAGCATCTCTCATGTTTCTCAAGAGATATTTTATAATTACTAAGGATGCTTTTCAGTTCCTGCATTGCATTTTTTTCCCTTAGCTCCTTCTGTTGTTTTAGTCTCTTTCTTTCATGTTAGAGATTTTCTTCAATTATCTGATGAGTTTTGACTAACAATTCATAAGCAATAGTGCAGAAGTAAAACAGATAAATGCTAGCTCATGCATGTGTGGGACTTGTTGAATAGAATAACCCACAACAGGAGAAGGAAGCATCATGATTATCTCTGGGGAATCCCTCGCAGCACATTTGTCAGTCTTTTCTCTTGGACCTGGCAGCTTCCCTGAGTGAAATCCTTAGTCTCCTACCTGCATGTTATAATACATCTTGTTTCTAACTTAGAACTTTCCAGGGATGGATTAGGCAAAGGAGTTGGGAATCTCACTGTTTGGTAAGTACAGTCTCTCTAGTGCCCTTATTTTCAAGAACCTATTCATTTTTACCTTTAATAGTGCATGATACTTTTAATTTCCTGGATTTCTCTGGTTTAATTACACCAGGATCAATTTTGCCAGGTAGTCCCCTTGATATGCTAGGTGAGGGATAATACCTGGTAGAGGACTGTTCCCAGATTTGTGACCTACCCTATTGACTCAGTCCTTAATCTCTACATTCATAGGTACATACTGTTTCCATCATCTGGGCCTTTCAGGATTCTGAAATGTGATGTCAGTTACATCTTATTGCTTAATTGCCAGTTTTTAAAAATTTCTTTTAAGCTCAATTACTGTTATTTATCCTCTCTCTCTTTTTTTTTTTATTAAATCATAGCTGTGTACTTAATACACTCATGGGGTACTGCTTTTATAGAAAATTTGAAATATTTTCAACAAACTGGTTAACATAGCCTTCATGGCATTTTCTTCGTTATTGTGTTAAGACATTTATATTCTTCATTTAGAAAGATTCACATGTACCCTTGTAAGATGAACCATAGGTGTGGTCCCACCAATCATTCTCCCTCCACCCGTCCTCCCCACTCCTATCCCCTTCATCTCCCCTTTCTCCATATTCTTAGCCTCTCTTAATTCCAGAATGTTAAAATCTTTTAACTTTTAGTGTTTTCTTTCTTATTACTTCTGTGTTTGTACCTTTAGAACTTCTTATTTATCATTTTGATAATATTTTGTTGGGAATTTAGGTAGGAATGAATGTATTTATTCTATCTGGTATAATTAACCTCAAGGATATCAGTGACTTTTACATTGTACTTTTTTCTTTCATAAGTAGGACAATTTCTTTAGAAAGTAATCTAATATAGATTGCCAAAAAATAATCAATCAGTCAACAAAAAATGCAGAGCTTCTCCAATTGAAATAGAAGCAAGGGAAATACAGCTTCACTTATTAATTTGACCTTTCTCTCCAGCTCTTAAGAAAATGTCAACAGATGTCTAGGACACACTTTGGAATAAACTTTGGATTCTATAGTAATTTGACCACACAATATTGGTTAGGGTTTACTTCTAAACAAAATCAACCACTTTATCTAATTTAAGCTTAAATGCATTTATTACTAGGAATTATTAGATAAGCTAGAATAATAGAATCCACATACAGCTAAGGCTACCTGAAATCTCACTGCTTCTCTGGGGATTGAGTAAGCTCCTACCTCTGATTTAGGAAACCACCAAATTAGGAAGCTTCTTTAACAATATGTTAAAAAAGAGATATTTCCCCCAAGTTTCTTTTCCTTTCTTCTCAAAGTTGTGAGTAAATGGATCTGACTGGTACAACTTCAGTTACATCTGGAATCCAATGAGGTGAAAGTCCAAGGATATACATTTCAGCCTCTATGTTGTACTTTGAGAAGAAGCAGAAATTATTGTTAATAAGGCAAATATATTGTTAATCCACCTATCTAGATACCTACATTGGCAACAACTTACTTTGTCTATACAACTATGTAACTTGGATATTTTAGGTCTACTTTTAGAAAATTTCAGTTACAAATCTGTAAATGAATTCCTTCAGTTATGTTCACTTATCTAGGCATAGAAATGGAGACATCAAATTCTTGAATTGATTCATGGTTTGGGTTTTACAGAATAATATAAGAATTGAATAAGGACATAGACAATTATTAGAAGTAGTTGATAGAGTACAACATGTGAGGAGAAGGGAAGTACTTAAGGTATTGATCAGGTTATTAGAGTAAATTCTTACCTCAAAAGAATGAAACTTGTTTTAGCTAGAGTAAGCAGGAAACAATATAGTAAAGTTTAGTAGAAATTCACAGAAGCTCTTTCAGAGCCAAATAATCAGACTTGAAGGTTATCCTACCAGAAAGACTCAGATTATATTGAAGAATCGCTTCACATTCCCATTGCCTGAGATTGGTTATTGACCTTGCTGATACTGGGCACTATGCACTACTTTGTCAGACTCTGTTATTCATAGTGGAAAACTGGATTTTTCTGCCAACATAGTTATAAGAATGGATTAGGGATTACCTGCTTCTTCAGTTCTTTCAGGGTGCTTCTGAATTAATGCTTCTTGTAGATGAGTTGAATGAACAGAGTCTAGGTTTCATGTCCATGTCTTAGTTGTTTTTGGAATTTGGCAAAACATGGAACAAAATAGGAAAGATCTAAATTTCCTGCTTGATGAGGCTGAAGAGGACTTAGCAGAAATTAAGAGAGCTCATTAAATATGATGTTGAGGTCAATGGCAATGTTACTGGAATTTAGTATTTAACTTATGCCACCATTGCAATGAAAGGAAAGTATTTTAATGCAATGGACTCTCAACAAATGTTTTAGAATAATTAATGAATGTTACTACCTATTTAATATTTTATATATGTAAATATGTATATTAATATAAATATGTAAAATTTTAGTAAGTGTACCTGAATAAATAATAATTATTCCCACATTTAAGCTAATATTTAGATTTTTTTTATAAATCATGAACACATAGCATAATGATTATAGTAGCAAAATAAAAACAAATGATAAATTGACCTTATTGATAGACTTTTATTGGAATTTTAATAACCCCAGGAAAGTGGTAAAGTAGTTTTAATAAAAATAACTTTCATTTACAACATTTTTCAAATGTTTGTTGTTCTCTATATGTTATATTATTTTAAAATATATCACACATGTATAAATTATACAATATAACCTAAAAAGAACACAACCCTTTGAGTATACTCCATGGAAATTAATATATTGGAAAATATTAAACATTTTAAAGTTAAAATAAATAACCTTAGTCTAATATGCATTTTAAATTACTAATTTTTTTTTTTAATAAAGTGTCCTTAGAGTGGCAATATCCATGCAAAACCAGCGTGTTTCTTACTGATTTACTTACTCTGGTAGCAGAGGCAGTCTTAGATCAATTTCATCATGCAAATGCTTATTCTCAAGATATAGAATCAACATTCTCTTCAAAGTTGGACTTCAAACAGCAGTTAATACAGCATTCAGTCGGAACTACTGTTTTTAGATTTATACTATCAAAATGGAAACAGTTTATATTAGTGGAAGATTGGTATGCATATATGCTTGCTTTTGTTCTCTTGCATTTGATTGTAATAGTTGCAGTTTTTCTAAAATTATTTTAGTCACTGTGATTTGACTGCATCCTGTTCTTATTTTAAAATAATGAAAGATGATAGTCAGTCCAAAACTAATTACTCACATATATCTTCCATTTTGAGACTTTAAAAAAAGTATAAAGAAAGATTGAAGATAAAGGAGTAGAAAAAGATGAAAGGAAAATGGAAAGAGGATCGTGTTTAGGATAAAAGGGAAGCAGAGGGAAAAATTTTAAGAGAGTGAAAATAGGTAAGAGAGAAAAGAAAGTTTTGATATAAAATGTAGAATACTATAAAGAATTAGGAAAACAAGAGAAAATAAATTTAAATGATTATTATTAAGAATCTGTAAAGATATTACTTTGTTTATTGAAGAGAAAAGAAGTAATTTTCTGAAATGTTTATAAAACAAATGAATAAGTCTAATCATGTCTTTAAATGAATGAGTTAGAAGGATTGGAGGATCATACAGAAAGAATACAAGACTATAACTGTCATAGTGAGTCACGTCAACTCGAGAGATCCAGCATGGCTTCTTTGATGTTTTTCAGGGAAGTATGCTAGTTGCCCTCCACAGCCGAACCTTGGGGAGTCTGTGATCCTTAACTTCCTTTTGGTAACCCATTATAAACTTCATTCATAAATTTATCTAAGCCTTTCCTGAACCTATTTATATTTTCAGACTATATAACCTTCTGGGGTAATGACTTGCATATGTTTACAACCAACTGTGTAAAGCAGTAAAGTACAAAGCATAAATCCCTTTTATCTTTTATCCTGCAATGGGCATCCTCTAGTCCTGGTGCTCTTTAATTTGGTGAAAGAAATCCATCTTTACACTTAATGTTTGGCAGAATCTAAATCCATTCAGTTTCACCTGCAATTTTTACGAAACTACATATTCCTAACCTTTGACAGTATTCTGGCATAGAAGCAAAGGCTATGACTCATATATGTAAAGAAATTTGCTGATAAGTAGTTGCAGGCTTTGGGGAAAATGATTTCATATTCATAGTCCCAAACTCATCTTCTAGAAATTAAAGTGGTAGATAATCTCTAAAATCTGTTCTCTTTTGCAGCTCACCCATATTCTAATACCTTTTCCACCCACCCTACCCCCCCTAAAAAATAAAATTTATGTGGAAGAGAAGGAGAAAACTGTTTCTTCACAGATAATCTTGGAGTGAAATCATTGGGATTAAAATCACATTTCCTCTACTAGCTCTATGCCCTTAAGAAAGCTAGTTATGAGGTGTAGCAAGATGCAGATCAGAAGCATCATTCAGCTAGCTCTCCTATTATGACTGGGGAAAAAGAGAGAACCCAGCCATGTCTGGAAGAGACCTTAATCAAAGTCAGCTCAGGGAGCACAGTGAAGTGTTGAGCTGGATACAGCACGTGATCCAGCATGGTGGAAATATGATGCTTTAGGCAAGTGATTGTGACCTGTGGATAAGTTGGCCCCCCAAAAGAGGTCTATGATAAGAGAAAGCCCATCTGGAGTTTGTAGTTTGGAGGGGATGGAAGCTGCATGTTGAGTGTAAAGCTTGGAAGAGTGAGTGGACTGGAACAGTATACAGTAACCAGATTTGAATGCTAGTTGGAGTGAATTTGCCATTGATTTGGTGGCTGGTGAGTCATCCATACTGAGAAGGTCTTAGTGGCCAGGGGGCTGCCATTGTGGGAAGGTCATGAGAAGATCTTAGCAGGGGCTTAAAGCATGACCATCTTAATTTCACCTTCTGGGATCAGAACTCCTCTCTTGGGACAGACTGAGAGACTCCCATACCCCATAGGAACTGTTGTCAAGGGGCACTGTGAGATCTGCTCCTGAAGGATTCTGGAGAGCTTTAAGATCCCAACCTGGAGGAGTCTGAATGCTAAGGAAACAATCAGGCAATCACCAAAGGCAACTAAGTTAGGAATAAGGAACATAGAGGTTGCTGGCTGTGTTCTCCATCTCCTAAAAATTCACAGAGCCACCTGGTGCCCCAGAGACTATTGCAATATATATATTCCTATTAAAGTTGGTCCTTTCTGACATATATGAATTTTTTTTTAGTATTTCTATTTTTAGTATCATTTTATTTTATTTATTCTTTACTTTCTTTTTCTCTTCTTTTCTATATTGCTGAGATTGCTACAGTTTTTGGCTATTTAAGCTTTTTTAAATTAAATCATAAACACATAGTTCATATATACAATAATGCATTTATAGTGTACAATGTGCTTATTTCATATAGAATTATTAATGCTTACATCACACTGGTTAATATATACTGCATCTCATTTATTTAATTATTGTGTCATGACATTTAAACTCTATACTTGGCTCGGCACCTGTGGCTCAATCGGCTAAGGCACCAGCCACGTACACCTAAGGTGGTGGGTTCGAATCCCCAGCCTGGGCCCGCCAAACAACAATGATGGCTGCAACCAAAAAATGGCCGGGCGTTGTGGTGGGCGCCTGTGGTCCCAGC
>CAUYQV010121526.1:0-17723 GCA_963574575.1 Galagoides demidoff
ACGGCTGGCTGTTGTGGCGGGTGCCTGTAGTCCTAGCTACCTGGGAGGCAGAGGCAGGAGAATCGCTTGAGCCCAGGAGTTGGGAGGTTGCTGTGAGCTGTGATGCCACAGCACTCTACCCAGGGTGATAGCTTGAGGCTCCATCTCAAAACAAAACAAAACAAAACAGGGTCTTGCTATATTGCTCAGGCTGATCTCAAACTCCTGGCTTTGAGTGATCCTCCCACCTTGGACTCTCATAGTGTTGGGATTATAGGCATGAGCCATCACTCTTGGCCTCTTATTTCATTTCTTTCTTAATATTTGAAAATGCTATGTTCAGGTACGTTAATACACAAGTTGTGTTATTTTTGTATGTGTGCGACAAACATACACACCACAAATATGACAAACATGCACTCCACACTTGGTAGAGTGCCATGGAGTCAGTCATACCTTATAGCAACTCTTGGGCTGAAGCGATCCTCTTGCCTCAGCTTCTCAAGTAGCTGGGACTACAGGTACCCACCCACAATGCCCAGAGTTTTTTAGAGATGGGGGTCTCACTCTTGCTCAGGCTGGTCTCACATTCATGAGTTCAAGCAATCCACCCACTTCAACCTCCCAGAGTGCTAGGATTATAGGTGTGAGCCACCATGCCCCACCCTATGTGGGATGGTACTTCTTCATACTATTTTAAATAAATATTTATGGAGTTCCTGCTATGTGTCAGGCACTGTGGATATAGAGAGAGTAAGGAATCCAAAGAGAGGAAAATTTAAAGAAACATTGATTCCCAGGCATCTTCAACTTTTAGACAATCTGTGGTTCCCCATACTAAACTTCACTAGGCCTAAATATAATTTTTTATTGGTTATTTCCTACACCGATGGCCATACTAAGGTGGGAACATTCTTTAGATAATGTCTGGATCATGGAAAGGGTGGCACCAGAGAGCCTCAATGCCCTCTGTCCTTTCCTGTGTTCTATCCTTCCACAGTGGGACCCACAAGACCCTTGAACCCTGGGGACTAGCATCTTGCTCACTTCCATAGACCTTGGCTCTGGGTGAATAACCCCTTACCCTCCCTAACATCCCCTTCTGCTCTGAGGTTGGGGAAGAAATGGGAAGAGGAAGAAGCTTGAATTGAACAGGTAGACGCTCCACTTGGCCCAGGCAGCCTCGGCAGGCCCTAATGACACGGGATGGACCCTCTCCCTCTAAGGATTCCCCTTTCATCTCTAGGGCCCCCTGGGCTTGAAGAGGTCAGAGACTGTAGGAACCAACATAAGAGATTTTGTAATAAACATTAGATGTCAGAGAATAAAACCTCCTTACAAACGGGAGACTGAATTTTCAGTCATTTGGCTTTCAACCACTTTTCAGGGCTGCCTGATGTACAAAAGTGGTGAACTGTGAACAGCCCTCCTCATAGAACGGGGTTTCTAACTCCATTCCAGTTTCATTTGGTCATTTTTTTTTTAACGTCAGAAGAAAATCTAAAATTAGTACCAACCAACAAATTATAATAAACCTGCTAGAAGATTCATTATGTCTTGGTGTTTGTGCCTGGGCCAGAGTATATTATTTTGGCTGGCGTTTCCAAATGATTAAGCTGTATCCTCTACACCTACCATTCTTTCCTCCTAGAAGAAATAAATTAGGTCTTGGATCATTGTTAAACACTCATTCATTGTACTAACGGCAGAATGTTTCAGACAAGTTAGAAACATTCAGCGTACAGTTCCTGTTTCGTTTTACATCTAAGCGATTATTTTCAAGTATAGCCAAAACATGCAGATGGATAGTCAACTCTGTGGTCCATTACCCAGATGTTTCGTCTAGACATCTACATATATTCACAAGACAGCTGGATAACGGACTGAAGACTGTTTATTCTTCTTAATTTACTGGCTTTGGATAGACACTCTATCTAAATATAGAAGTTGATTTATGATTGTAAAAATTACACAGTAGTTGAAAAGATATATGCAGAGAAGTTTTTCTGCCAATTCAGTGGAAGATAAATACCATCGGTGCATCAGTAGAACTATTCTTGGCAAGTAACTATTATCCAGCTCTCCATTGTCATCTGTTTAAAAAAGTAAAACAAGGGGTGAGGAGATAACAGAGCTACTCTTTACTTTTTCTAATATTATTAGTGAAATAACAGTGTCAATAATTTCTCATAGAATCAATTTCTGCTAGTATTTGCTTGCCAGTTAAAGTGGGTGGGTCTCACCCTTCCTCATAGTTGACAGATTTAGCAAATAAAAATATGATACCCAGTTACATTTGAATTTCACATGGCCAATAGTTAATTTTTAAGTATGTCCCAGGCATTATGTAGGATGTATTTATATTAAAGCGGTTGTTTATCTGAAATTCAAATTTAACCAGTCATCTTGTATTTTACCCGGCAACCCAGAGTTAATGGTTTAACACTGATTGTTAAAGTAATCGATTCAACAAATAATCCCATCTTGACTCTCTTTACACAAGAAATAATCCAAAATGCTGAGGTAGATACACATGTAATAACACCAAAAGCACATAGCTGTAACGTCTATGATCTAGTAAGAATGGGAAGACGTGAGCAAATAGTCAATGCAGGACATTATTCCACAACACTTTCCTGAGTCAAAAGACAATGAAATCCACACAACAGCACATACTGCACAGATGTGCCAGAGGAAAGTTGTAAGGGCCTGTGAGAGGGCGAAGGACGGGACCAGCGTTCCTGACTGGGGAGATTAGGAAGGGTGTTAGGAACCCAGCATTGAGATAAGCCTTGAAGCAGAAGGAATTTGACAATGACGTGGAGGTAGAAAGGTGTTTGACAATGACGTGGAGGTAGAAAGGTAGAGCATGTTTCAGAAACATTAAGTGAACTGTTTGGGGCTCGAGCTGAGTGCAGTGCAGGAAAGGAAGACCAGAGAGCAGTGAAACTAGAGAGTCTGGGGTCAAGCCACAGACCTCAAATGCCAAGGTTACAGAGACTGAACTCTGTCCCACAAACACCTTGCGCCTGAGAGGGGAGGTGAGTGTGTGTCCGTGTACAAAGGGGTGGAGGAGGGAGGACAGGCTCGTACCAAACATCTCGATGCACGTGCTCAGCAGCTCGTCCAACGTGGCTGCCTTCCCAAGGCCACTGGACCCCATGATTATTGGGCCGTTGTCAAAATGCCAGAGACATTTTCAACATCACACCGACCATCTCCACAATCCATGCAAGTCGGTGATGACTGGTATGACCGGTGGTGACCTCTAGATTTGGTTGTACTTTAGGAAAACTCTAAAGAAATAAGAAAAGAAAGTTATTAGACTCCACTGGGCCATTGCTTTCCTACCCCAAAAGATAATGACTTCCACAGACTATATCTTTCTAAGAGAAAATTATCGAAGTGACTGAGATTACAACAACTGCCGTAATGGTGAAATGCCTGCTCTACTGTCCCTGAGCATGGAGGGGGCCTGGAGATGACAGAGATGTTCCCTGTGAAATGCCATCCCACTTCACAGCTGAAAGTTTTCTGATAAAACATTTTACACTTTCTTCATTCATGTTCTTCAGTGATAAGACATTCAAGAATATTATAAAAGTTGCTTATAACATGTTTGATATTAATATAAGTATAATATTTATATAAGTATATGGTTTGATATTAATATAATATTTATATAAGTATATGTGGAGATAAATTTTAAAATACAAATATATCTATAAACATTATCCTTGGTGATTATATAAATGTTTAACAACATTTAAAACTGTTCAACAACTGTAAAAAAAATTCTGTTGGCCTAATTTCTCTTACTGTAACATTATTCTTAGCAGGGGTAAGAATATTAACATTATAGTTGATTGAACACTCTTATACGCTAGGCACCATACCAAATCCTTTATATATTGTATGTTAGCCAACCTGACCTTCACAAGAATGCTGCGAGGTAGGGATTATTCTTCCCAGTTTACAGATGAGGTCATGGCATTTCCAGAGATCCAGCAACACCACACAATTATTAAAGCCTAGAATTAGGACTCCGTTATAAAAAACATCTTTCTCCTTTTATTACTCACTCCCCTGAGTGTGGATATCACAAACTGTTATAATTTTGCCCCCTAATCTAGTGTGAAGAATATAATCCTCAACACCATCTCAGAAAGCCGTCCCATTTTACAGAACTGTCATGGGGAAAATGGAATTGGAGATAACTACTTGTAATTGCTTATACTAAAAGTATCCTTGTCAGGAAAGACACCATCACCTTATTGTACAGAGTAGGTCCTTGATGCCAGACCCATGTAGGACTTGGAGAAGAGCGAGGTTGTCATGATATAAAACATTCATCCACTTTGGACAACGTAGTAGGCAAATGTGGCCATTAAGGGTCCATTTTGCGAGCTGTTTGAAGTCAATGTTTATTTTACTCACAAACTTTATTTACTCACCTGAGTAATTACTGAGGCAATTACTGAGCACCTGACCTATGCCAGGCCCTAGGTTAGGCATTGCAGGTGCCAAGATGAACAGCACATCATTACCCCTTCCCTATCTTCCCTGGGCTCACAGTCAGCTTCAGAAAGCAACATGTGAACCGGTAGGAAGAAGAGCTAAGGTCCATGTGTAAATGGCTGCATTGGTTCAGTGAGACCACTGAAGAGTGACGTTTGAGTATGTTCACCAGGAGAATAATGCTGGAGAAAAAATGCTTACTGTCTCCTCATTCTGGGAAAGAACCATATTCTTGCGGCAGTGCCTATGGTTCAGTGAGTAGAACGCTGGCCCCATATTCCAAGGGTGGTGAGTTCAAACCTGGGCCAGCCGAACTGCAACCAAAAAATAGCCAGGCGTTGTGGTGGGTGCCTGTAGTCCCAGCTACTCGGGAGGCTGAGGCAAGAGAATCGCTTAAGCCCAGGAGTTGGAGGTTGCTGTGAGCTGTGTGACGCCACGGCACTCTAACAAGAGCCACAAAGTGAGACTCTGTCTCTACAAAAAAATAAAAAAGAACCATATTCTTGCCCTAAAGGAACCACTCCTAGAGCATAAAAAGAAGGGTGATTTTAAGTGTGCAATAAAAATAACAGCAACACTGGATCAATGATCTCCCGTTAGTACAGCTCAAGTGATTTGCAAAGGGGATTATTAATGTCCTCTGGAAATGACACTTTCATGTCTCTTAGTGAGGTTACCTTATCAGTAAGGCCTTTGCCGACCACACTGTTTAAATAACAACCCCACCTCTCCCTTGGCATGCCCTACCTCCCTTCCTGGATTTATTTTTTTCATAACACTTATCACCATCTGACATACTATATATTATACATGTTTATTTTTTTTACTCTTTCTAGTGACATAAACATAAGCTTCATGATTGCAGGGATTTTCTGTGTTTGTTCCCTGGCATACTCCTCAATGACTAAGGTTTTGCTTTTTACACAGAAAATACTCGAAAAGTATTTGTCGAATTAGTGAATGAGTAGGTTAATGGATAAAGAAATAAATAAAATAAAAACTGTCAAAGATTTGTCTTTGAATATATTTATGTGAATGTGTATGAGTAGCCTTAAATTTTAAGAGGCCATTTTTCAGTTTGTTTTATTAATTTAAATCAGCTTTAAGTAAATATCACTGGGACAGAAGTTCCTGCTGGCTTTCTAGACATAATAGGATTTGTGTATATTTATAACATAATAAGAACTTGGTGTCTCTGCCAGGACATTTTGGGGCAGTGCTTCCCTGACTTCCTTAATGTCAGCTCTATCAATAACTTTATGAGTCAAGATTGAACAATGAATAAGTCTGATTACCTTTACGTGCATTTTTTAATCCGGCTCCTCACTACAAAGTAGACAAATAGCCTAGATTGACTAAGCTGGTTTCTCAATTCAAAATCAAAATTATGCAGCTGAACTGTTTGGGAGATGGTATTGACCTCCTCACAAGGGGTTAGGGATAACCTGTCACCATGTTTAGAATTATATTTGTGATCTGCAAAGTAGTAGGCCCTGGCTGAGCCAGGTGGGCCAGGCTATCCTGTTACAATCTGTTTCTGCAATCAGCCCATCTGTCTGCGCCTCTGCTTAGCATTCTGTCGCCTGCACATTTACCTGAGATCTCATTTCATACGTGGGGACATTATTGTGTCTACGATTGCCTGTTCGCAAATAAGGATTCGTTGTTATAAAAGCAGTATCCACTTTTTATTTAAAACAGAACAGTGAGCAAAAAGGAAAGGAAAGAGTTAATCTCCAAAGAGAACTCTTGTTAATATCATGTTTCTTTTTAGTTTATCAGGGTACATTTTTCAGGGGAATTTCTTACATAATCCACAATAATTAAAAGAAATATTTACCTGTTCTTCTCCCACAGATTTCCAAATTCAAAACAATTTTAAGGGCAGGTATCATCATCGGGAAATGTGTGGAGGAAACAGTCTATGGGGTTGGTTTGTTCAACTCAAATTATAAGTACTTCGGAGAACCTGATAAAAGAACAGAAAGAAACCCCCAAAGAGAATTAAATAATGGAACTTTAGAAGAATCACATTGTGTTACACTATTTCCAAAAACCTTGAGTTATGGGTAGCATTTGAGATTTTGTCTACATGTCACTCACAAATCAATTTAAAAAGGGAAAATATTCAAAACAGTTTTTTGGTAACTTTTTTTAAAAGTAGGTTTCTTTAAAAAAAATTTAAAAATCCAGCCTACAAAAACCTCCACAAATTGACAAATGTTACAGTGTTATACACTTACTGTAAATACTATTTTAGTCCAAATAGACTTCTATCCATAGATGACTCATTAAGAATTTCCAAACACTGACTTGGGAATGTTGGTAAATCCTTAAAACTGTTTATCATGGGGATCACCAAACTCTGACCCTAAATCATTCCTGATTGTCTCGACATCAACGCCCGTGTTACGTTAGCCCAGGTTGTTTAGTCTCTCAATGTCCCAAAGGTTTGGGACTCACTGTAGTGTTGATAGCTCTCTGGGCTGTGGCGAAAATTATTGCTCTGCAGCATGGTCATTTTCTCACGAGTCTGAAAAGGACAGGATAAGCCAAATTCCTCCCAGGGTTTCTAAGAGAAAAGTCCTTATTTCAAAGGACAATAGAATTTTGTTGGGTGTGGCTTCAAAGGCCACGCTAATGAACGTGTAGCAAAAAGATTCATTAATATGACTTGTAAAGCATCTGTCCAAAAAAAAAAAAAAATCCTTCTGAGGTTACCTACGACAATAAGAACTGTGCTTCCAATTTTATAAATGGCAAAAGGGAGTTAATTCCATGCAATTATTTATTCACAGATATACATTAGCACCCAGGCTCTTGACTCAGAATATTTAAATTTAAAAAAATGGGTTTCAACATTAGATAATCAAATGGGGTATATTTTACTTACTTTGGGGTAAAATGCTACTAATGTTGCTTACTTTGTTTGATTGTTTAAGGAGTCAGTGAGATCACATCATGTGTACCCACTAGGAGTCCTGCAAAGCACTAGGCGCTCAGGGAAGGCGTCTCCCTTTTCCTGCACTACCTCTCAAATATTTAAAGCCTTTTAAGCTGAGGACTGAAGTAGAGAAGGTCCAACGTGTAGAAATGACAGGATGAGAGATGTTCATTTAAAGAAGAGGAAAGGAACTTAAAGGAAAAATACTGTGATGCTAGAGCATCTAGTGGTGGACCAGATGGCCTCACCAGCCACAACCTCCCATTCCAGGAGAAAGCCCTCAAGCCAAAATTTGGTAATAACTGTCAGAGATGTTGTAGACTAAATTCCCAGATGGTGTCTAGGAAGTATGCCAGAATGACAGTGAAGGTTTCTCCTGGCTCTAGGATTGTACGATTTATAAGGTGAAATATTATATCTAGTAAGGATTCAACAAATAGTTTTGAAATGATGTTGGCCATATAAGAACTTCCAAAGAGTGTCTTGTCTATCTCTATTCCAAGAAAAAAAGAAACAAAAACACTTTTTTGCTAATGCATAAACGACCATTGTATTTATCTTTACATTCATATGACCTTCATATGCAGAGACAAATGAGTTTCTCTAAATGCCTAAACTCTTTGTGAAAACAAGCGGTAATTACTACAAACTTTTAAGTCATAAAGATTAATGACAAAGGTGTCATGGCATCCATGGTTCTGGCAACTTATAAGCTTAATTTCTCTTTCTCTCAATAAACATGAGATTTTTTTTTTAAATGCTATGCTCCCTAGGAGAATCATGATTATTGAGTTTAATAAGAGAAATCATAATAAAACTCTGAAAGATAATTAATTTATCTAACAAATACTTACTGAGGATCTACCAGACACCAGACACTACTTAAAACACTAGAGGGCCAGGAAGGATAAGGGGGTGAGCAAGACAGACATAATTCTTGTTTTTATACTCTAGCAAAGAATTAAAGAAATATTTACATGTATATCCTATGAAGCACAGAGCAGGTGAGGAGGGGTACTAATTCAGTCTAGGAGCCAGAGGAGGTTTAGCTAGGCACAGAATGAGTGAGAAGATTGCAATGAAGAAAAATGGAAAGACATTTAGAATGATGAAAGAACATAGCAAGAGATGAGACTGAAAAGTCAGAAGGAGTAGCTCATGATCAGACCCGTGAACTGTACAAGGAGTATAAACTTTATCTGAAGGGCAATGGAAAACTGTTGTCTTAAAGGTGAGTATAGGAGAGTGGCATGATCATATCTGGATGTTTAGAAGATTCTTCTAGTTACAGAAGAAGAGATTGGTGTAAAGACCCACACTAAAGATGAGGAAGCCAGTTAGTATTACATAAACTAGCCAGGCATTGATAATGGTGGCCTAAATGCACGTGTGGCAATGGAGATGGAGAGAAGTGAGTGGTTACAGAATTTATTTTCTTTTTTGAGACCAAGTCTTACTCTGTCATCCTGGGGAGAGTGCCGTGGCATCATTGTAGTTCACAGCAAGCTCAAATTCCTGGGTTCAAGCAATTCTCTTGCCTCAGCCTCCCAAGTAGCTGGGACAATAGGCATGTCCCACTACCTCAGCTAGTTTTTCTATTTTTAGTAGAGACAGAGGTCTCACTCTTGCTCAGGTTGGTCTTGAACTCCTGAGCTCAAGCAGTCCACCCACCTCAGCCTCCCAAAGTACTAGGATTACAAGAATGAGTCACCACACCCAGCCTTTGGTTACACAATTTCTTTTGAAAATAGATCCAACAAGATTTGTTGACCCATCAGCTATGGGGAATGAGCAGAATCAAGAATAATTCCCAGTTTTCTAGCTATACATTTGATTTGGTTATGGTGCTATTCCCTTGAGATGGAGAAGCCGAGGCTTGAGGGAAGAGAAGCAAATTTGTGAGGGGCAAATTATAAGTTTACTTTTGGCTATGTTGAGTTAGTGATATCTGAGACATTCAAGGGGAAATTTTGAGTTAAAGTCCAAATACCCATTACAGACTTCTGAGTTGAGACCTTGGCATATTTAAGTCCTAAGAACTAGTAGAGAGGAAATTAAAGGACAGGAAAGTAAGAAGTTAATCCATACACCATGGTCCCTGTGAGTGACAGACCTTCTTATAGGTAGAGGGATTGACTTTGGATGAAGCAGAAGACCACCTCTTCAATGCAATGGCAGAAAAGAAAAAAAAAGGACATAGATATATGT
Source organism: Galagoides demidoff (assembly GCA_963574575.1). Taxonomy (NCBI): domain Eukaryota; kingdom Metazoa; phylum Chordata; class Mammalia; order Primates; family Galagidae; genus Galagoides; species Galagoides demidoff. Next base: position 9,650 of record CAUYQV010121526.1, read on the forward strand.
AAATGTTTCATTTTGGTGGCAAGAAGTCAAGGAAATTCTTTTTAAAAAAATTATTTATTTCTTTTTATTTCAAATTATTATGAGGGTACAAATTTTTACATTACATTGTTCTCACTTCCAGGGTAAAGTTCTAGTTGTAAGAGTCCCTCATCCGGGGCATGTTATATACCCTCACAATGTGCACAGTAGGTGAGATCCCACCACAGGCCCGCCCTCTTTCTGTCAATCCTCCTCCTTCCTCCACGCTCCTCTCCCTCCTTCCCTTGCCCCTGTACTAGACTATATTTGTGTTTTATTGTTCATATGAGCATGTAATCATTTATATATTGGTTTCATATTAGTATTGAGTACATTGGATATTTATTTTTCCATTCTTGTGATACTTTATTGAGAAGTAAAAAGTATCTGAGAAGAATGGGTTTCAGCTCTATCCAAGTAGACATAAAAGATTGAAAGAAGTATGGAGAATCTTCAAAGAACTTAAAAGTTGACCTTCCATTTGATCCTGCAATCCCATTACTAGGTATCTACCCAGAAGAACAAAAATCATTTTACCACAAAGACATCTGTACTAGAATGTTTATTGTGGCTCAATTTATAATTGTCAAGTCATGGAAGCAACCCAAATGTCCATCAACCCATGAATGGATCAACAAACTGTGTTCTATGTATACCACAGAATACTATTCAGCCATTAAAAAAGAAGGAAGTTCTTGTATGTGACTTCTCTTTACTGTGAAAATGAGACAAGGTCATCTGCTAGAAAGTATGATGGGCACAGACCCGAGGTTTATTAAGAGGAGAAAACTTATGAAAGACATTGTGAAGAACAGAAGAAAGAAATCAGAATTATTGTGATTTTATCTATCATAAGTTAGAAAACCAGAATTATTGCAATTATTTCTATCACAAGTTAGAAGGCTGATGTTCCTCTTCAAGAAAGAAACCAGAATTACTGCGATTATTTCTACCACAAGTTAAAAGGCTGATGTTTCTCTTCTGAAGTTTAAGAGGAAGCTCAGTGTTCCCTTTTCCCTGGGCTATTATACCACCGGCTTGTGTCATGTTTCCAAAATTATGTCAGATAACTCTTTTTGAACAATATATATGACAAGTCTCTTCTGTATTGAAGAAGTTAATTCTGGGTTTCTGATGTTATGGTCTAGTCACACATTCCATAAGTGTAAGGCTCAGAACTCAGGCAAGGCTGGCATTTGTTTGGCGGTGCCCTCCCTAGGGAAGAGATCCCAGCTCGCATTTCACCTAGCTTTGTTTTTTTTTTTTTTTAATTGGTAAAATATTTTTTATCATTTGAACATGGGTAATACAAACACTTTTGCAAGAATTTTTTTTTTTTTTTGGCCTCATGCACTGGCTCACTCCTATAATCCCAGCAATTTGAGAGGCCAAGGTAGGAGAAGCACTTGAACTCAGGAGTTCAAAACCAGCTTGGGCAATATAGCAAGACACCATCTCTACAAAAAACAAAATTAACCAGGTGTAATGGTGCCCAAGACTAATAGTCTCAGCCACTTAGGAGGCTGGGGCAAGAGGATTACCTGAGCCCAGGATCCCAAGTTTACAATGAGCTATGATCATGCCACTGCACTTTAGGCAACAGAGCAAGACCCCATCACCAAAGGGGGAAAAAAATTCTTTCTTGAGACAGGGTCTCCCTTGGTTCCCCAGGCTGGTCCTGAACTCCTGGGCTCAAGAGACCCTTACTCTCATTCCTACCCTCTGAGTAGCTATCACCTAGCTTTGCTTTATACATGGTGAAGAAGATGTTAAGACACTACTGGAAATGAAATAATAAGAAAATGATTCATCTCCCACGCTGTGACTTGATCCTGGATATTCACTCTGGCAACTACAGCCTGAGCCACCTTCCTGACCAGGCTTTCTGCTTCTCTGCCCCATCTCCCACATTCTCCAACATCTCATTATCTGTTACTTTTAAAAAGTCTTAAGTCACAAGGTATCATACTGTTTTTTCCCAGTTTACTCTTTGTAGTTGATATACTTTGATTATCACTGCGTTTCTTTGATAATTTTAATATTCCTTCTCATTTCTTTTAACTTTACCCCACGACCCTTTGAATTTCTCTCTCTACTTTTATTTTTTTCAGGCAGTTGCTCTTCCCCTATGGGCTCTGCCAGAGTCTCAGAATCATGGCAAAATCCAAGTTGTTTCTATCACAAACCTACTGGGATCCTATGAAAATAGGAAATGGACCTGGTGCTTACAGCAAAGTTACATCATTGTCAATGGGCCATAATGGATGACACAAACAGTAAAATAGTACCCCCCCAATTTGTGGATAATGAAATAATAGCTCCAAAGTTTACGTAACAATGACTGTGGGGAGAAGCCATGAATAATACAGTATTTCCCAACATTGAAAATAACTTTTTTCATTCTTACATTGCATGGGTTTACTTAATGTGATAATGAGATTTTCCTGAGTTTTAAAATTTTGTTGTTTGTTTTTGCAAAGAACGTCTACTAAATTAATACGGCACTAATAATCAACAGTGTCCTGGATTTTATTTACTTTTTTATATATTTATTTATTTGTTATTCAAACAAAGCAGTGACAGTAGAGGTGTTTGGATTTTAGAAAATGATGTAATAATAATATCTACGAATACCATTTGTTGGTGGCAATATAATGAGACAGACATAATGTTGGGAAGGTTACCTATATTATCTTAAATCTTATAACACCCTAAAAGCTAAGTATTATTATTCCTGTTTCATTGATGAGGAAATTAAGGCTTAGACAGTTTAGATTACTTGTTCAACATTCTGTTATTAGTTAATTTGCAAAGCCAACTCTGATTTCAAAATTGTATGTATTTTTCTACTACCTATACAGATTTTAGCTTTGTTAGGCTTGCCTTTTAGGTCAAATTTTAGGCATCATCTATAACAAAGGTTATTCATTATGTTTCACTCCCAAGCATTCTATCATAGGCTCAATTGTCTGAAAATGAATACCCCTTATTATTACAACATATTTGGCAATTCAGGGAATCACTGGTACCAAGTACGGAACAGAAGTCAACAACCAGCTCAGTGCTCATCTCATAAGCTCTCATTCCATTTTTTGGTAACAAGTACCAAGGTTTAGTTGCATTTTATAATATTTACGTTATTTTGGTTATCAGTATTTACTATCGGCATCCAAACTAATGTATTTATAGCTACCTAAGTCAAATGAGAAATGAGAGTCTTGAAGAAGGTATAGTAATAAATGCCAAGAAATTCCAAAGCCCAGTGAAGAGGGTATTTTCCTAGCATTTGTCTGTACTTGAATGTGGAAGGGAAGCAATCAGATGATTTCCAGATGGACACATCCAACCACCTTGAAGGGTAATGGCCTCAAATGCCAGTGTTCAAATTATAAACAACATCCCAAAATAACACCCAGAACTAGGACGTTTTACTTCAGAAGTTAACATTTTAAACTTTAGGGAAAAGAAGGTTTTTTTCTCCTATGATCAATGTTTTCTTATCCAGAAAATGACGTGTTGTATTCATAAGCCTCCTATCTGTGGTCCTCAGGCTCTGGAAGTGAAGGCACGATTCCTTACTCCTTGGACTGTTCATTCTTTTCCAAGTGAATTTGGTGATGACAATGGTGATGATGATGATGGAGGAAAAGGATGAAGAGGAGGAGAAGGAGGGGCTTTGTGAGTGCCTTTCAAACCAGTCACTGAGCTTTTTAACCACATGGGCTGAGCATTTTACCCACAAACTCTGGGAGGCCAGGCCCTCCCCAGCAATCCAGCAGTAACTAAAATGCAGCTAACTCTTGTTACTTGCTACCAAGAAAATGCAAGCAGGTCTTGTGATAGCGGGTTATTGGCTTCCGTCTGGTGCTTGGCACCAGTGCAGACACACTCTGCCTTACATGCCCACTATGAGCAAGGATATTTTTTAATAACTGCATGAGTAAAACTTTTAAAGATCCTCCTCCTGGTTCCAGATGACAGTCTCAGGGGAGAGAATCTACAAAAGGGAGCCTGTAAGGGAATGAAGACATTACCCTGAAAGCCTCTAAAACGCAAGGGACTGTGAACAAAAGGTGCAGCGGGAGTACAAACTTCCCTGTAACCCACCATCACCCCATCACTCCATGCTGCCTGTCACTGAAAACCAAAGGAAAGGGTTTTAAAACTGGAGTTCTGGCTCGGCGCCTGTGGCTCAATCAGCTAAGGCGCCAGCCACATACACCTAAGGTGGCGGGTTAGAATCCCCAGCCCGGGCCCACCAAACAACAATGATGGCTGCAACCAAAAAATGGCCGGGCATTGTGGCAGGTGCCTGTGGTCCCACCTACTTGGGAGGCTGAGGCAGGAGACTTGCTTGAGCCCAGGAGTTGGAGGTTGCTATGAGCTGTGATGCCATAGCACTCTACCCAGGAGGATAGCTTGAGGCTCTGTCTCCAAAAAAAAAAAAGAAAAAAAAAAGATCCCATTCTCCAGGTGTTTTGGGTAATCAGGCTTTCCTGCCACAAACCCCCAAAGGGTGAAGCCTATCCTTAGAGGGATTTTACAACTGGGGCTATTTGGACTGAGACCTCAAGAAGAAACAAAATGGGTTCAGTGCCTGTGGCTCAAGTGGCTAAGGTGCCAGCCACATACACCTAAGGTGGTGGGTTCGAATCCAGCCCAGGCCCGCCAAACAACAATGATGGCTGCAACCAAAAAAAAATAGCCAGGCGTTGTGGTGGGCGCCTGTGGCCCCAGCTACTTGGGAGGCGGAGGCAGGAGACTCGCTTGAACCCAGGAGTTGGTGGTTGCTATGAGCTGTGATGCCACAGCACTCTACCCAGGGGGACGGCTTGAGGCTCTGTCTCAAAAAAAAAAAAAAAAAGAAAAAAAAAGAAGAAGAAACAAAATGCTCCAGGAGCTGCCCCAGAGGTTGTGGCCCATGCTCTGCTTGCTGCCTGAGGAGGAAATGAAAAGGAAGCCTGGCTCTGGGTGAAACGGAAGTGTCTGAGGTCTGACAGTTGCTCTCAGCATGGTCTCTGTAGCCAGAAGGGAAGTAAAACTGGGCATCTGGTAAGCTTCTACCTTGAAAGCCCACGGGGACAGTGACAGTTGAGGTCTGGTGCAGGACTGCTGGTCCAGAGTCCTGGCCTGGGCCAGGGGTAGTCCTTGAAGAGTGGGCTGGCCCAAGACTTGAGGGAGGACAAAGGAAGATGTTCTGAAGCCTGTTTGTGACCTTGGGAAAAATCTCTGTATTTCTTTAGGCCTAGTTTTTCCATTTGCAAAATTGGAGTTTAGGCTAAATTTGCCTGTGTAATAAGGATCTCTGGTACAGTGGGCACTGGGGAATACAGAGACAATTTAGGTACAAAGAATCTGGACTAGCAAGGGACTCATAACCTGGTGGGTGACAGTTACAGAATCCTGGGGTAATCATGTGTTTATCAATGTATGTATATAGGTATAGAGATTAACCCAGCATTAATCCAGCCTGGGGGCTCAGGGAGAGCTCCAGAGAAGATTAAGTGACTTGCCCAAGGTCACATGCCAGCAAGTGGTATAGAGTCTTGAAAGGAAGGGGAATTCAGAAAAGGACATAACTAAACAGAAGTCTAGATATCTGGTCAGCCTGTGCTTAGTGCTATTATCAAGATCTAAGCAAGGATATGGAGACCCAGATGTGAGAAAATTAATTCTGACCTGGGGGAAGAAAGAAGGCTTTGCAGAAACAGAGGTTTGAGCTGGGGTTTAAAGGGCAGGTATGAATCTATCAGGCAGAGAAAAGGGCAAGGGTTTCAGAAGCAGAGGGAACAGTGTAGTCAGAAGATTAAAATTGCTAAAAGAGCCTGATGAGTTGCTGGAAAACTGTGTGTGTGTGTGTAAGGAGATGGGGTTGGGCTCGGCGCCTGTGGCTCAATCGGCTAAGGCGCCAGCCACGTACACCTAAGGTGGCGGGTTCGAATCCCCAGCCCGGGCCTGCCAAACAACAATGATGACTGCAACCAAAAAATGGCTGGGCATTGTGGCAGGCGCCTGTGGTCCCAGCTACTTGGGAGGCTGAGGCAGGAGACCTCGCTTGAGCCCAGGAGTTGGAGGTTGCTATGAGCTGTGATGCCATGGCACTCTACCCAGGGGGATAGCTTGAGGCTCCGTCTCAAAAAAAAAAAAGAGATGGGGTTGGGTAGGATGCTGGAGTCACACAGTGAAAGGCCTTGAATGTCATGTTAAACGCCTGGGATTCATTTGGAGGGCAGTGAGGAGCCATGTCTTAAGCAGAGAGGTACATGGTCAAAATAACCTATCACACAACTTGAGTGTGCATCTATAATCCTAGTTACTTAGGAAGCTGAAGTAAGAGGATCACTCAAGCCCAGGACTTCAAAACTAGCTGGGCAATATGGCAAGACCCTGTCTCAGAAAAAAAAAAAAAAAAGAAGAAGCAGCTCTCTCTGGCTGCTAGGAAAGGCAGAAGGACAAGAATGCAGGGTTGAGAGACAGGCAAAAATGACTAGAAGGAGGCAATGGCAAAGGATTGAGGGTGTTAGATAAGTGGAAAGCCCAAGTCTCTATCAAGAAATTGAAACTTTTCATGAGTCTGCATAGCTGTGGAGAAAATGAGAACTGAAACCTAAGCCCTGATGTGGCTGTGGTCTGGGCAGGTGTGGTTAGTAAGGGAAGTGAAAGGGTTGGAGGTACTGGCAGCCTAGCCTTGAAAGCAGGTAGCTTGTGGGTGATCTTGGAGGCCTATCCTCAGGCTGAAGTCCTCCCTCAGGATAGGGCAAGGTAAAGGGCCATGCCTCGAGGGAGACCAATGGACACTGAGCCCCAGCAAGTCCCTGCCTCTTGCTCCTGCCCTCAGGAATCCTATTTTCTTCTGCCAGGTCTTTACTAAACTTTCTCTGGAGATATTCCTTCCTTTACTCCCCCTTTCAACATTCCCTCAACCTTTCCAGCACCCCATGGTTCCTGTCCAGGTCCGTCCAGGCCCTCCGGAAAGCCTGCCCTGAGCAGCAGGCTCTTTGCTTCCCACAGCTGTGCTGCTCACACTGCCTGAGCGGTGGCATGACCATTTTCTGCCTTGAGGCGTGTTTTGTTCTGTGGTATTGATTCATTGAGTTGCAGGTGCATCTGTCTCATCTGACTCTGCCCACAAGAGTTCTTTGAGAGTGACAGAGAAGTCAGAATTAGACCCTGGGCCCCCGTAAAAGCTAGCAATGTTCCTAAAGCAGGAACACTGGGAGGGGCTGTTCATGGGCTGGGAAAATCTTGACCTGATCGATATATATGGGCACATGCAGGTGGAGGATCATGTCTGAGTTAGGGGGCCAATAGGAAGCATATCACTCCTAATGGTTCAAATGAAGAGACTTTAACGAAGGGGCTACTACACTGGGGTATGGGCAGGTTAAGGGAATAAATAAAAGGATGGTGAGGCACCCACTCAGAGGCTGGCAACTGTTGGAAGCTCTTATGCTCTAGGACTTAAGGGTGTCAGAAATCATGTTACTAGAACCCTGTGAAAGGTAGGCTGCCTGGAAGGAACTGTGATCATGGAGGGACCAGAGAAAGGAGAGAAACTTTCCTTTCCTCTCATCTGCTAGCCTCCCCATTGGCACGGGGCTTAGTGGTACAGCCCACAGGGGTCAGCCTCCTGACGGCACAATGCAGGGTCTGGGTGGGGGTGCAAATGAAGACTAATCATCTCCAGTTTACCCAAAAGGTTATTACCCAGAAGGAATATCTGGAAGGTGCCTATGGCCTTGACGAAGTCACTTTGTGATTGGTGCTGGGTTGGAGGAAATATTTCCAGGGGCTCCAGAGATAAAAGGTGAAGCATCATTTTTAGATTAATTCTGCCACCATCTAGAAAGCACTCTCCGGTTTTGATGGTTATAGAACTAGAGGATGATAGAGCATGCGGGTCTCAAGGCTAAGTATTGGAACATACAAGTGACTGAGACCCAGAGAGAGTCCTAGTTTTGCCAAAGGGTAAACAGGCCAGTAGATCATAGTTGAAGGAGGTACTGTGAGATGATGTTGGGGTGGTATACAGTATCCCAATTATGCAGATAAAACC
>CAUYQV010121528.1:0-17449 GCA_963574575.1 Galagoides demidoff
GTAGCTGGGACCACAGGCGCCTGCCACAACGCCCAGCCATTTTTTGGTTGCAGCCATCATTGTTGTTTGGCGGGCCCGGGCTGGGGATTCGAACCCGCCACCTTAGGTGTACGTGGCTGGCGCCTTAGCCGATTGAGCCACAGGTGCCGAGCCCAGGAAGTGACTATTAAGCTGACCAGGTCAACAAAGAACAACAACAACAACAACAACAACAAAAAGATAGAATTGAAAAGTAAGTGTGGCAAAAAGATCTGAGGAAATATGTTGCTGATACTCTCTGAATGGCCACATTACGTAAAGCTATTTATATCCAACACATATGGCTTTCAGGGGCAACTATAGTGAAACATCATGAGCTCAGATATGTAGATTTCTCTCCAAGCTTTATCTGCATAATGTTATTGCTGCTATTGCCAAGTGTAAAACCTGCAAACATTCCAGGCCAATGCTGTGACTCTGATATGACATAATTTCCATGGACTGACCACTGTCTACATAGTAGTCAATTGATTGAATCGTTTCTAGCTCAGAGTAGACAGTGATATATTTCTCTCATAAGAACAGACACATATTCTGCTTATAGGTCTGCCTTCCCTGACTACAGCTCTTCTACCAATATTACTAGGTATCATCTCAACAGACTTTACTGCTGTGTTGTCACATTCAATATTGTTTTTGCTCAGGATATACATTTGCTAGCTTAAGAAACGCAGAAATTACTCTTCAAGCAAAGATGGGACAAGAAGACTGGATTATCCATCACCCTGAAATACATAAACCAAAAATTGACAAAATATGAAACATTATTTACTACCTAAGGGACAACACATTAGGGGCATAAGCTATGAATGACAATAAAGTAAAAACAATGGTGGTTATTGGACATCTTCACTATCTTGATTGTGCTAATGGTTTCATGGGTGTTTACATACAATTTATCAAAATGTGCATCTCAAACACAGGCAGCTTGCTGTCTCCTAATAATCCTTCAAGAAACCCATTTTTTTACAAAAAGAAATACAACCATGGACTTATGTCCATTGAATATGCTGATCTTCATGCAGTGGCCATTATTCAAAAGCAGTGACTCAACAGTGGAATGACTTCTTAATTTTCTTTCTAGGCCTGTATCTATAAGAGTTTTTGTTATATTTTTTTTTCTAGAATTTGTATGGTTTCATGCCATAGGTTAAATACTTTTATCTGTCTTGAATTTTTGTGAGAGATGGATCCTGTTTCAGTCTTTCACATGTGGTTATCCAGTTTTCCCAGCACCATTTACTGAGTTGGGATTCTTTTCCTCAGTGTATGTTTTTCTTACTTTGACAAAAATTGGATGGTAATATGAGCATGTTTTCATCTCTGGATTGTCAGTTCTGATCCAAAGATTTATGTTTCTACTTTTGTGCCAGTATCATGCTGTTTTGGTTTCTATAGCCTTGAGTATAGTTTTAAGTCTGATAGGGTGATACCTCCCACTTTGTTCTTATTACATAAAGTGGTTTTGGTACTTGGGGTCTTTACAGTTCCATATAAAGCATAGAACCATTTTTTTCTAGATCTGTGAAAAATGGTATTGGTATTTTAATATGGATTGCATTGAATCAGTAAATCACTTTAGGTAATACAGCCATTTGAACAATGTTAAGTTTGCCAATACACAAGCAGCATATGTTTTTCCATCTGTTTACATCTTCTGCATTTTTTCCTCAGTGTTTTATATTTTTATTTATAGGTGTCTTTTACCTCCTTAGTTAAATATATATCTGAATATTTTATTTTATGTGTTCCTACTGAGGAAGGTATTGCACCTTCGCTTTGATTCTCAGCTTGACTCTTGTTGAAGTACCTGAAAGCTAGTGATTTGTGTACATTGATTTTCTAAACCGAGGCTTTGATGCATGTACTTATCAATTTCAAGAGTGTCTTCTTTGAGTATTTGGGGTTTTCTAGATATTAGATCATGTGGTATGCAAAGAGCAATAGTTTGACCTCCTCTTTTCTTGGTAGACTACCTTTGATTTCCTTCTCTTGCCTGAATGCTTTGGTTGGGACTTCTAAGATATGTTGAACAGAAGTGGAGCTAGTGGACAATCTTCTCTGGTTCCAGTTCTAAATGGTAATGCTTTCAATTTTTCCCAATTCTGTATGATGTTGGGTGTGGATCTGTCATGTATAGCCTTTATAATTTTGAGTTTAGTCCCAACACTGCTTACTTTATTAACTGTTCTTATCATAAAGGAGAGCTGAATTCTGTCAGATGCTTTTTCTGAATCTTTTGAAAAGACCACATGGTCTTTGTTTTTGCGTCTATTTATCTAGTGGATTACATTTATGAATTTGATTATGTTGCACATATTGAAACTTCCTTTCATCTCTAGAATGAACCCCACTTGGTCTTAAATTTATGAAGAAGACCCCAGAAGCAGTCATAGCAGCAACACATTAAGCAAATGAGACTGGATCAAATTAAAGTTTCTATACAGGCTAGGACACAGTCAATAATGTAAACAGACAATGCACAGACTAGGAAAACATATTTTCTTGCTAGACATCCAGTAAAGGGCTGATAACCAGAATCTACAAAGAAAGTAAGCAAATATGTAAGGAAAAAAAAACCATTAAAAAGTGTACAAAGGATATGAAGAGAAATTTTCAAATGGACATAGTCTAATGGCAAACAAACACAGGAAAAAATGCTCAATGTTTCTAATAATCAGGGAAATACAAATCAAAAGCACACGAGATATATCCTTCCTCTAATAAGAATGGCTCTTATCATAAAATCCAAAAACAACAAGTGCTGGCATGGATGTGGAGAGAAAAGAATATTTATAATACATTGTTGGTGGGACTGCAAACTAGAGCTACTTCTATGGAAATACCACAAAGAACTAAGTGTTTACTTTCCACTTGATCTAGCAATGCCACTACAGAGTATTTACCCAAAGGCAGAAAGGATGCTTTATCAATAAAGACACTTGTCACTCAAATGTAGAAGCACATTTCACAATTGCAAAGATGTAGAAACAACCCAAATGCCCATGAATACATGAGTGGTTTAATAAAATGTGGCATTCATAAAATGCCATGGAGCACCTAGGTGGGCCTAGAGGCTTTTCATATAAGTGAAGAACCAAAGGAATGGGAAAACAAACACTACATGTACTCAATACTTATTTAGAACTAGTGAATCAACATGTGCACTAATGAAAGTAAAACTCAGCAGGAATCATGTAGGTTCCTAATTCACATCTAACATATTTTGGTGGACTGGCACACTTACAACTTTGACTTAAAATGTACAAAAGCAAATTATGTGACCAAAACATGTGTACCCCTGTAATACTCTGAAATTACAAAGAGTAAATCTATCCTTTAAGTTATATTAAAATGCACTTTTTATTGGACAATAAAATGAAGTGAACAGGAATCATACACATTTTCATATAAATTCACTTGGCTGTCATACGATTTTATTGCATTAGGGAATAAAACTTTAATAAAAATGGTGATCACCAAAAAAGAAAGAAAAATTAAATTTCCTATTGAATACTAAATTATGGTACCAACTGCAAGATAAAAATCCTACAAATGAAACAATATATATCACATGGTATGTATTTAAACCAGGGGTCCTCAAACTTTTTAAACAAGGGGCCAGTTCACTGTCCCTCAGACCATTGGAAGGCTGGACTATGGGCGCTGGGACAAGTTGGCTGCTAAACAGGACAGGCAGCAGAGGCAAAAATACCCGGTGGGCAGGATAAATGTTCTAGTTGGGCTGAATGTGGCCTGAGGGCTGTAGTTTGAGGATGCCTGATTTAAACCATTGGCCAATGTATGATTCCCTCTCTCCCAGAAATAAAAGATATGGCCCTGAGGGTCACTGGCTTGAATTGAGGAAACCCCTTTACTTATGGCTTCACCAACATACTGAACATATTTCACATCTTGTCTTTGGGAGGGATTGGGTGAATGCATCCACAAGGAAGACCTGGGTTCACATGAAATGGAATTGAGAATGGCCTCTAGCCACTTAACTAAGGGATTAATGGAGCTTAATTATGAGGGGAAGATTTGGGTCTTGCCATATAATGCAAACCAGGAGAATCATCTTTGGAATGCAGGTGATTCAAAGAGATAACTCTTAGTGTTCCAATGTAGTATTATTGATCATTGGAAAACCATATCAACAAGTTAATGGCAAGAGCACAAGTGACTCACATCCTACAACAATAAGGCTTCTTATCTCTCCAAGAGCTCATGCTACCTGGGTTGCTGATAGATATCTTAAAGAAAACATGGAATAGACATCTCAAGAATGTAGCTATAATTTCTAGTTTGGGCTTTCAGATCAGCTGCAGAGGTAGATATTTTAACAGCCATGATTTATCTTTAGTAAGTGCTCTTTCTCTAACTTTCTCGCTCATGACCCTTATGTATTACTTGAAAATATCTTAGGTGATCACTATCGATTTATCACATAAGATATTTTCAAGTAAGACATAAAGATAGTGATCAAAACTGCATGGTAATGGCACAAAAACAGAGAGATAGATGTATGGAACAGAATAGAAAGCCAATAGATAAATCTAGCTACCTACCGTTACCTTATCTTTGATAAACCAGTTAAGTTTTTAAATATGTAAAATTTGTCAAGTCTTTTTCACAGTGTTGATCTTTCTCAGGTTTTGGCTTCCTAAATGGCATGAGGCCTGACTTCAGGAGCAGAGACTGTTTTTTGGCACTGATGAGGGTGCTGAGGCTGAGGCATAGTGTGGGGAGTGAGGTGCCTGCACGATGAGCCTGTTCTGGGAAGCAGCTTCCTGGGATTCCTGCCTTGTCTGAAGCTTACTGCTGGGGCCTTGTTACTCTTCTCTGTTCCTGGGATTACCTTTAGTAATTATCTGTTTTCATTTTTGTGGATATATATATTTCATTTTGAAACTTATATATAGTTATAAACTTCTGTCTTCTGTATAGGTTGGATACAAGATGCTCTTTTTTTAGAACAGGCAAATGGTTAGACATAGTCAGAGTAACACTGGTTTAACCATACTTCATTATATAGTAAACCTTTGTTTTTATTGTATTGCTTAAGTTATAGAGGCTAATCATCTCCTCTAAGGTTTTAATTTTGCATCTATATGTAGGCAGACTTTTGAAAAATTCTAATGCATTTTAGGTTGAGTAATCACATTATCTCTGAAAGTAACTTGAGAATTTTTCTCCCCAGGCCTTTCTTGTGCAATGATTTACCTAAGACAAAAATCATTGTTATCTTAAACAATCAAATAAAATAATTCTAAGAACCCATTGGTGCTATGTACTCTCTTTTTGTAAGATTGTTAGTTTTTTTTATTTTTTCCCTTAATCTACCTTAAAATGGAGTTATCAATTTATTGTTTTGTCAGTTTTGAACTGCATTCTTTTGGTTTCCATGTTGACTTGATCCCCATTGAGATTTTATTCATTAGCATGCAGCTATGATATGTGTGTCCTCTGTGTGGAGAATTCTGCTGGAAGGCTTGGTAAGGCAACACAGAAACCCTTCCATGTAAGCCAGGTCTTTTCAAAAGTGTAGGGAGGTAGAAATAAAAGTTTTGTTTTACCAATTCTACATCAAGCAATTTGCCTTTACCATCATCCTGGAACCTAGACTATAAGACCATATCTGTTTACACACTCTGTAAAACTAAATTTTATAGCCTTAAAATGTTCATTGTTTCCATGTGAATTTCCTTTTAGCCTTAGGCTAAAATTGGGCATCAGTGGAGATGTGCAAGAACTTCCTTGGAGTGGCAAGGAAGAAAATCTGCCAGGGCAGACATACCTTGTATATGATCATACACCTGCATCCTCAACTCTACTCAATCTTCTTACACCACATTTTCTTCTCTACTTATCATCTCATAAAATAGAAGGAAAACATTATGTATTTGAATTTAGTAAATATATTTTATATTCTGTGTTTGAAATAGTATGATGCCTTGAAAAGAATGACCTTTTGTGCCATGTTAAGCAAAGAGAAAATTCAAATATGTTTTTTAAGGGAAGTGCATTCAGAAATAAATAACTCAGGGAAAAGAAGAACAGAGGCTTATATTAAATATTTGATGTTATGTAATGACTAGAACATTAGTCATTAATATTTGAACATTTGATCATTAATTAAACTATTATGCTAGTAATAATTATTCATTGTAATGTATTCCTTGATTATTGTCCTGGGTTTATTAAATGTCAGTAAGAAAGGATATCACTCACATCTTTTCAGTGCTTCCCTTCCCAAACCAAAATCCCAAAGCAGGTATTAAATTATGAATTAGCTCAAATCAATAAGAAGGAAATAACATTGAGATGCTACTGGTTTATAGATCGAAGGGCTTCATGGAGTCATCTTCTTCATTTTCTTTTTGTATTATATTTTAGTATTTTCCTTGTTCTAGTCAATGTTGTTAAAATAGTTTATCTATTATTTCTGTAACAGATAGGGGTATTGGTTATTAAGTGATTAAAAAAAATCCCAGACTGCAGTTTATTTAGTTTTATGAGATTTACGATCAATTATTCAGTTATTTATTTAATCAACCTGGGATGATTCTGGCATGAGAAATAAATTCTCGTAATATAATTAGAATGCCAGATCATTTATTAATATAACGTATGTGATGTTAGTTTTATTAATTAAGGCATCTTGAAGTGGAAAATTAAAAGGGTTACAATTTTCCTCTAGATTTATCTCCTGGTTTACACAATAATACTAAAACTCTTTGGCTAAGACCATGCAGTTTCAGGGTTTATCCTTTATAATCCCACATTCAGAACAGCTTCCATCTTGGCTTTGTAAGTGAAAAATTAGAAAAGCTGATAACAAATGAAGACTCTAAAGATGTGATAGTTCATTTGAATATTCTGGAAAATTATTGTCTTTGGTTTTCTTTGACCATCTCACCCCCTCCTCATTTTAGGGCTATGTTCTCTCCATCGATGTTCTGAAATGTAATGACTTTATACATGCATGTGGCCCACCCAAAATCTGTTTTGGAGCTGGCGTTTTTCTGGAGCTCCAAACT
Organism: Galagoides demidoff; assembly: GCA_963574575.1. Classification (NCBI taxonomy): domain Eukaryota; kingdom Metazoa; phylum Chordata; class Mammalia; order Primates; family Galagidae; genus Galagoides; species Galagoides demidoff. The sequence goes on from CAUYQV010121528.1 coordinate 7,080, forward strand.
TAGTACTAAATGCCATCACATGAAGTTCACCCCTCTTCCTCTAACATGGTATGACACAAGTTGAACTGACTGTCTTCCCTGAGCTTTACTAACTGATCTTGGGCAGATTATTTAAACTATCTCGGTTTCCCCACCTGTTATGAGGTTAAGTGAGGTAACACAAGTACTATGCTCAGAAATGTGCCTGAAGTGCTCAGTAATTGCTCTTATGGATGACTGCTCTCTCCCTGACCTTCTTCCTCCAAGTTTTCACTTTTGTTTTCAATTTTTGTTGATCAAACTCCATCTTGTCATCAAATTATTAGTTTTCAGTCTGTTCTTCTCCTTACTTCTCACATTAAATTCATAAACTCTCATCAGTTTTTTCTCTGATCCTATTTGTGCTCTAGGTTAGGATTTGATTTCCTGGGTCATTTCATAGCTGACTTTTACTCTTCTCCCTGGCCTCTGGCTCTTTCTTCCTTAATTAGCATTGCTAGAAAAAAAACTTCCTGAAGTATAATTCTATTGTGTCCTTCCCTCATCTTCAAAAGATTCTCCGACCTTCAAAATAAAGTTCAACTTAAATTGCTTCAGATTTAGGACCCTCAGTAACAGAGTGTCTAAGCATCTCCTTCTTTCTTTACTATTCTGTTTGCAAATCTTTCCATCCCCTCACACTAAGCTGCTTCAATTGCGCGTATGTACCACGTATTTTCCTTTCTTAATCTTTGTTATGCTCTTGCCTGCCTCTGATCTCAGAGTGTCTTCCTCCTATGACTGCCCAACCCAAATCAAACCATATTTTACAGCTCAGTTCAGAGTCTTCCTTTTCCCAGTGCCCTCAGGTAATGCAATCATTCTTCCCCTAAATCCCCACTTCACCTGTACGTTTCACTACTTTTTGCGTTCTGTTAGTTACGTGTCTTCCTTCCCCATTAGTCTTTAAGAGCCCTGAGGAGAGCATCTGTGTCATCTTCATCTTGGCATCTATCTAGGGGTTGTAAATAAAAATTTTCAATTAGAATTCCATAATTAATTATTGGTTGAATAAATAAATGGATATATGTTGATTTAATGAGTACTGAAGTAGTTTGCAAGAGAAATTTAAGAAAAAAAATTTGGAGATAGAATCAATGTAGGTCTAAAAACTTGGGCAGTCCTTGACGTCATAGACATTCTGTAAAATGAGAATTGACTCAACATTTGTCATTCGTTGCTTATAAAATGCTTTGAGACTCTAAGAGAATTCATTTTTATTATGGTTTTGAATTTATGTTCAAAAGTTCTAAGTCAGTCATATCTTATAAATTTTAAGTTCAATTCAAGATTTTAGAAGCATTCCTTTTACTTCCTTTGCAAAATATTTTGTAAAATGTGATTTATTGAGCAATATAAGTGCAATGGTGTTTCTCATTCAGGAAAAAAACACATCACAGTAGAGGAAATACTTTAATGGTTGATAATTTGATTCACAGACAATATTTATTTCTGAGTACATATATTGTGGTACTGGGATTTCCCTGATGTTAGCGATATAACATATTCAATGGTATTTGGACTGGGAGTTCCCTGATGTTAGTGCTATACATATTTAATGATATTTTGACTGGTATTTTAGTGCTATACATATTCAGTTGTATTTTAAAAATGGTTTAAGTTCTTAACAACTTCTCTGAAGATCACTTACATATTCAACCAAAGTAGCTTATGTGATTTTTTTAAGAGACAACAAACTGTTCATAATTAACTTTTCTCAAGGCATTTTTTATGAGACACAGAAAAGGTTAGAATAGCCAGTATACTTAGCATTTGTTGTCCAACAGAGGAACTTAGGAATACTGTTTTTGACAATATTTTTTAAAACATACTTTTCAATGGTTCATGAAGTCCAAAAATATTCTGCCATTTAAAAGGGAGCATCTCTGTTGATCCTCCAGATAGATGCTGTTAGTGAGCTCCTACTTAATACCTTGTGAGGATTTTGTATAAAGTAAATGTTGTACATTCATGAATTTCAATTCCCAAGTTAGGGGTGTGTGTGTGTGTGTGTGTGTGTGTATAATTCTTAAAAGTAACTGGTAATTTCTTTCTTCTTAATTTCTGTGACATAATCATTTAATGTTCTATTTTTAATTACCACTGGTCTGTAATGCTATTAGTAATAGAACAGCTTTTTCTATCATGATGAAAGTTTACTTAGTGAACTCTTTATATTTAAAAAGACTAAGAAACAGAGGAAAGGCCTGAAAGCTAGTAACATTGAATTTTACTGTCAGTGTTTTTACCTACTTACTCATTTATTGATTCATCCATCCATATATTCAGCAAGCATTTATCAAATGTCATTTTAGGTCTTAGAGAAGGAGTAAAGCTACTAAGATACCCCAGACACTGAAGCTATACGCCTCTTCTAAGTTAGAGAACAAAAGGAAGAAACACTCAACACCAAAAAAGAGAATTCATTCATTGAGTTGTTGCTCTGAATTAGACAGTGAAGATTCTTTACATTCATGTTCTCACTTAAGTTGCATGGGAATATTAATAGGTATGAAGGTCTTTTAAATATACTTTTAAAAATAAGACATCCAGAACTTAAATTACCTATAGAGAAGTGCCAGAACTCAGACAGAAGCACAGACAGATCCAACCTTTCATTGTGCCATGGCCAATTGCCTTGAAGTCACTCTCCTATATTAAATGAAGGAAATATTCTTGATCTGCCTTCTCCCCAAAATATGCCAGGGTAAAATGAGATCATGTAGGTGAATGTATTTTGGGTTCTTTTGAAGAGTGATGTCATAAAATTGTATCATTATGTAATAGTGGTTAAATTTTCCTTTTAAGGCAGTAAAATTCTGATAATTTAGCTTGTTCTTTAACAACCTTATAGTGTATAAACTGTTTCAGAGTCATGTGTACAATCTGAAAGAACAACGTCCTAGTCATGGAATATAGATTTGACAACTGGTATGCAACATCCATGTACTTGACACAGCAAATAGCTTTGTGATTAAATTTATAGTTTTTGGCTTTGTTTATAATACTATTGCATATATCAGTATATGGATGCGAAAGAGTAATGAATAGAACCTTCTCTAAAGAAGATAGATGAATGGCTAAATGGCTAACAAAAACATGAAAAAATGCTTATTATCCCTAATTATTAGAGAAAAGCAAATCAAAACCACCCTGAGATATCATCTAACCCCAGCAAGAATGGCCCACATGACAAAATCTCAAAACTGCTGATGCTGGAGTGGATATGGAGAGAAGGAACTTGTACACTGCTGGTGGGACTGTAAACTAATACAATCTTTTTGGAAGGAAGTATGGAGAACCCTCAAAGAACTCAAGCTAGACCTCCCACTTGATTCTGCAATCCCATTACTATGCATCTACCCAGAAGAAAAAAAATCCTTTTAAAATAATGACACTTGCACTAGACTGTTTATTGCAGCTCAATTTACAATCACCAAAATGTGGAAACAGCCTAAATACCCACCAACCCAGGAATGAATTAACAAGCTGTTGTATAGGTATACCATGGAATACTATTCAGCCACTAAAAAAGATGGAGACTTTACATTCTTTGTGTTAACCTGAATGGAAGTGGAACACATTATTCTTAGTAAAGCATCATAAGAATAGAGAAGGAAGAATTCTATGTACTCAATTGTCATATGAGGATGGTTGATGGTGGTGGGTGGGGGAAGGGGAGAACAGAGAGAGAAAAGGAAGGAGGGGGTGGGGGAAGGGAAGAGCGGAGAGAGGGAAGGAGGGAGGGGATGGGTGGTTATGGTATGTGACACACCTTTTGGGGGTGGGACACAATTATAAGAGAAACTTTACCTAACAAATGCAATCAATGTAACCTGGTTCTTTGTACCCTCAATGAATTCCCAAAAATAAAAAATAAAGGAAAAAAATCAATTTTTAAAGAATCACAATAATCTTTTTACATCAAGAATCACTGTTACCATCACCATGGTAATCATCTTGCAGCAACTACTAGACAGCCATTTAAAGACTTTGACAATAAGACTTTCCCAGACAAACAAAAGCTGATGGATTTCATCAATACCAGACATGGCCCACAAGAAATGCTAAAGCTTCTTCAGTCTGACAGAAAATGCCATAAATAATAATAAGAAATTATCTGAAGCTGAACAACTCACTTGTAACAATAACTACATAATATTTTATTTCTATAACCAATGTATATAAGCGACTTGTATTTGGAGTCCGGAGACTAAAAGGCAAACTTATCGGCAAAACTACTACAACTTTAAGAGAGTGTAAAAAGATATAATTAGAAACAAAAACGTCAAAAAGTAAAAGAGGATATAATTAAATTGTAGAATTTCTTTTAGATTGCTCTTTTTTTTTGTAAGTAGAGATTAGTTGTCATCTATTTAAAATAATCAGTTGTAAAACACCTTCTCAAGCCTCATGATAACCTCAAATAAATAAAAATACTTATAACACATACATACAAAATTAAAAGCAAGAAATTAAAACATACTAACAGAGATAATCACATTTACATAATGGAAGACCAGAGGTAAGGAAGGCAGAAAGAATGAATGGATAATAAAACAACCAGAAATTAAATAAAAAATTGGCAGTTGTAAATTCTCACCTATCAATAATAACATTGAATGTACATAAAAAAATTGACAAACCTTTAGCCAGACTAAGAAAAAAATAGAAGACCCAAATAAATACAATCAAGGATTAAAATAGATACATTTCAAGTGACACTGAAGAAATTCAAATTATCATTAGAGACTACTATGAGTAACTATATGCACTAAATTGGAAAACCTAGAAGAAATGGATGAATTTTTAGATACACACAACCTACCAAGAGTAAACAAGGATGAAATCTAAAACCTAACTAAACGAGTAACAAGTAATAGAATAAAAGCAGTAATAACAAGTCTTCCATTAAAGAAAAAAAGCCTAGAAACAATGGGCTTGAATGGACTACTGAATTCTAGTAAACATTCAAAGAGGTAATACCATTCCTACTTAAATTATTCCAAGCTTAGTATACAAGACCTATATCACTCTGATAGCAAAGCCAGACAGACACACACCAAAAACAAAGCATAGGCCAATATGACTGATGAACATAGATGCATAAATACCCTTCAACATACCAGTAAAGTGAATTCAATAGCATATTAAAAAGATTATTCATGATGATCAAGTGAGATTCATCCTAGGGATTCTAGGGTGGTTTGACATATGCAGTTAATGTGATACATCTTATCAATAGAACCAAAGACAAATAGCATAGGATTATTTCCTGGGTTTTTTTTTTTTTTTTCAGTTTTTGGCTGTGGCTGGGTTTGAACTCACCACCTCTGGCATATGGGGCTAGCACCCTACTCCTTTGAGCCACAGGCCCTGCCCAGCATATGATTATTTCAATGGATGCTAAAAAAGTATTTGATAAAATTCAATATATCTTCATGATAAAAACTTTCAAAAAGCTAAATATAGAAGGAATTACCTCAACATAATAGCCATATATGAGAAACCCACAGCCAGCATGATATTGCCTGGGAAAAAACTAAAAATGTCTTCTTTAAGATCTGAGACAAACAAAGCTGACCAATTTCACTACTGTTATTCAATGTAGTACTGGAAGCTCTAACTAAAGCAATGAGAGAAAAGAAAGAAATAAAGTGCATCCAAATTAGAAGAAGTCAAATTATTCATGTTTGCAGATGATAGAATCTTATATCTAGAGAAACCTAAAGAATACACCAAAAACTATTGGAACTGATAAATTAACAGTGATGTTGTAGGATATTAAATTAATGTATAAAAAAAGTAGCATTTCTGTATGCCAGCAGCAAACAATCTGAAAAAGAAGCTAGGAAAGCAATTCTATTTACAATAACTACAAATAAAATAAAATACCTAGGTATAAACTTAACTAAGGAAGTGAGATAGCTCTACAACAAAAAATAAACAACATTGATGAAAGAAATTAAAGAGGACACATAGAAGTTGAAGATATTCCATGTTCATGGATTGGGGCAATCAATGTTGTTAAACTATCCATATTTCCAAAGCAATCTGCAGACTCAGTGTAATCTCCATCAAAATACTGATAACATTTCTAACAGAAATAGAAAAAAATATTCCTAAACTTTATATGGAAACACAAAAGACCCAGAGTAGCAAAAGTTATCTTGAGAACAAAAACTAGAGCAGTAATATTATCTGACTTCAAATAATATACTACAGACCTAGAGGGACCAAAACAACATGGTTTTGGCATAAAAACAGACACATAAACCAATAGAACAGAATGGAGAATCAGAAAAATAAACCCAGAAATATACATATCTGTGGTGAATTTTTTCATGAAGTTGCCAAGAAAATACAGTAGTTGAAAGGACTATCTCTTCAGTAAATGGTGTTGGGAAAATTGGACCTATACGAGCAAATAAATTAAACTAGACCTTTATCTGTTGCCACATAAAAAATTGATTAAACACTTCAATTTATAGTTTAAAAAGTGTAAAACTACTGGAAGAAATTATTGTGGAAACACTCTAAGACATTGGTGTGGATGAAAATTTCCTGAGTTTGACCTCAAAAGCACAGACAACCAAAGCAAAAATGGAAAAATCAGATCACATTAATTAAACTAAAAAGCTTCCACATAGCAGTGGAAACAACAAAGTGAAAGAAAAGCCACAGAACAGGAGAAAATATTTGTAAACTACCCATCTGACAGGGATTAACAACTAGAATATATAAGGAGCTCCACCAACTCAATAGTAAAAACTTAAATAATCCAATTTAAAATGAACAAAACTCTGAGGAGGTATTTCTCAAAAGACATACAAATGGCCAACAGACACATGAAAAAATGCTCAGTATAATTAGTCATCACAGATGCAAATAAAAATTAGGGTGAGATATCATCTCATCCCATTTAAAATGGCTTTTATCATGAAGACAGGAAATAAAAATTCTGGTGAGGATATAGCACATGGGATGAGGATGTTGGTGAGAATGTATATTAGTGCAAATACTGTGGAGAACAGTATGGAGGTTTCTCAAAAAACTATAACCAGAACTACTACATGACCCAGCAATCTCACTGTATGTATATTTCCAAAAGATATGAAGTAAGTATCAAATATCTGCACACCTATGTTTATTGCTGGTACTATTCACAATAGCCAGGATTTGGAACCAACCTAACTGTCCATCAATGGAATGGTTAAAGAAAACACGGTATAGACACACAATGGAATGTAATTCAGCCATACAAAGCATGAAATGGTGTCATTTGGAACCACATGAATGAAATTGGAGAACATCAGCCAGTGAAATGAGCCAAAGAGAAAGATAAATCTAGTATGTTCTTATTCATCTGTGGCAGCCAAAGATTAGTAGAACAATTGATCCCGTGGGGACAGAGTGTAGAATGATGGTTACCAGAGGCTGCTGATGCTGGTGGTGGGTTATAAAGTGGGGATTGCTAGATTGCTAGTGGGTAAAAAATATGCAGCAGTTAGACAGATAGAATGAACAATATTTGATAGCACAACATAGTAACTATAATCAACAATAAATTATGGTATACTTTAAAATAACTAAAATAGAATGTTCTTTACATAAGAAATGATAAATGCTTGAGGTGACAGATACCCCAATGACTCTGATTTGATTAACATACATTTTATGTCTATATCAAAACTTTAGACATATCCTATAAATATGTGTAACCATTATGTGCCCATAATAATTTAAAAAAATTAAAAAATTCTTTGACAGTATATACATACTTTGATTCTTTTGTTAAATTCGTTTAGTAAGAGAATTTCGGAAAGACCTCATGAAATCACATTACTAGGTCAAGTATAATGGTCACTAAATAACCACATCCTTCCATCACTGTTTAGTGAAAAAATTGTATGCCACAATTTGAAATACAGGGCAGTATGGTAGCCATAGTATAAGTCTATTGCTAAGTTTCTCTAGGTACTAACTTGTGCAGCTGTGAGAAAATCACTTCCATTTCTCGATCTTTAAGAATATGATATTGTTTACCAGTGTCTTCCGCTGTTTACTAAGTGTAGAGCATTATGAGATGATGTGGTAGATTGTATTTTCCAATGTGGCTGCAATATCTCACATCACACATGTTCTCGAGCCATGTGACTTTACTATTGCCTCATCAAAAGGGACAGTCTGATTCTGTCTTCCTGAAATCTAGACTTGCAGTTGTCCCCTTCTCTCCCCTGGGTAGAATGCTCTAAAGTGAAGTTTATGAGATGACTCAGAAGACAGTCCTTTAAGATCGCCATTGCATTTAGCCATGGCCAGTTTGATAAATCATGTGCTTCGTGGTTCTTCCTCTTGCCCTATTTAATTCTCCTTATCTCTCATTCTATTGCTTGGGATTATGTTTCTTTGTATAATAACGTATGAATATATGCCTTAGTTCTGCTTTCTGGTAAAATGAGTAAAAGATACATAGAAAAGAAACATTTCTTAATTTTAGACCTCTTGACAAAACCGCAAACATATTATTTTATGTTGAGGAGGGAGGGCAAATTACTGTCAAAAAAATTAAGATTGTGGCCAAATATTAATGGTTTTAAGGTGTGACTTCAGGGAATCCATGTGTGCTGACTAATTACGGGGCCAAAATAGCATGAAAACTTTTGCACAAACACATAAAACATAAAACGTACAAATTGAACTTCTATTATAGTGGAAGCCATTTTTTTGCAGAGTGATTGGTGAGACCCAAGATAAGAATGGCTAAGGACCTCATATTTCCTAAGGAATGATGGGACAGCAGAAGAAAAAGAGATATCTTTTGTATACAGACACTGATATACAGTGTGAAAAGGCATCCCTAAAAGATGGCTAAAGTTCTTTCAAAGTTAAACCAAATAAAACATAATCAAGCTAAGTATTTATTGAATTAATAAATAACTACAACCACACTCTAAATGTTTAAAGCAAAGATACTCTCTTTTCTATATTTGATTGTGTACTTATCAATGCAAGAACTAGAGGAAGAAAATGCATTCCATAAGATAATCATAATATTCAGTAAAGAATGTCTTCTTGCTGCCAGAAAGCTTTTTATCAATATAAAATTAAGTTCTGCAGAATTGTTAGGGCTGTCAAAGAAATGGAAGAAAGAACATGATATGTACACATATTCTTTTAAAAAAATCTGTGAGAATTCAAGTTTTCAAGAGAGGTCTATTTTATTATCAAAGCTTACTGAAGATGTTGTGGTCTCATTACTAGAAATGTTCATGGGTTCATCATTAAGGTGGGTAAACAAAGTATAAGACATTTTCAAAAGAATTATTTTTCTCAAAGCATATTTGAATTACTCGAAACGTGCTGCTCCCTGATGACTGTGTAACCCTGCAGAAAATCATAGATGTCAGGGATTGCCTAACTATAGTCATGTCAAACCACATGACTGGCAAGATCTCTAGAGATACACTTTTTCTACTTAATAAATTTCAGAAAAGTAATTAAATACTGAAAGTGTCATAATAAAAAATTAGTCAATAGACCAGCAGTTCTCAACCTGTGGGTGGCAACCCCTTTTTAACAATGGAAGTACATTGTGGCATTAGGAAGGTTGAGAAGCGCTGCTGTAGACAAATGTTTTTGGATAAATTTTTTTTTATTTTATTATTACATCAGGGGGAAAGCAAAGAAAGGAGCTTGCTGTAATAGGTTACTTTGCACTGTGGCTCTTGGCACCAAGGGCATTCTGGAAATCATCCCCATCAGTAAAATACCTCAAGAGAGGACTGAGCTAAGTGAGATACAAAGGAGTTTTGTTTGTGCTACCTTAAAGACATCAACTATATTGGATACTTTTTCCTCCATTCTTGCGATACTTTGCTCAGAAGAACATTCTCCAGCTCCATCCATGTGAACATGAAGGACGTAAAGTCTCCATCCTTTAAAAATCTAGAACACCTACACATTCGATTGGTAAAGGATCGGTGCTGACTCAGGCATTTTAGTTTCTTCACTCAAGTGGCTGATTTCTGCCTCCCAAAGGGACTCCATCTTTTTGGAGTTGTAGAATAATCACCTGAAGGGCATCGTGCAGCTGCTGACACCTTATTACCTTCGCTCACCTCCGAAGTCTTATTCCCTTCCCAAACTTCCATCTCCATGTATGACTTAGTCATCCATGAGTCTTACACAAATCTCTCTTTCTAATAAATACCTCAACCATCTGGCTTCCAAGACACTCAATATACCTCGTCCTCTTCTGTTTCTGACAGTTGGCTCTCTCCTTAGTTGCATATAGTCGGACCAGCAGCATGGGTAGCACCTGGGACTTAGAAATGCAGCATCCCAGGCTC
>CAUYQV010121529.1:0-13889 GCA_963574575.1 Galagoides demidoff
GAGGCAGAGGCAGGAGACTCGCTTGAGCCCAGGAGTTGGAGGTTGCTATGAGCTGTGGTGCCATGGCACTCTACCCAGGGGGATAGCTTGAGGCTCCATCTCAAAAAAAAAAAAAAGAAGGGTTGAGGATAAACCATAGAGCTGATACCTCGAATTACCCTCCCTCCACCCATTCCTCTCCTCCCCTCTCCTCCCCCTCTCCATATTCTAAGGCTATAATTAGGTTACACCTTTCCTATGTAAGCTATAAATTAGTTTCATAATAGGGCTGTGTACATTTGATACTTTTTTCTCCCATTCTTGAGAATCTTTGCTAAGAAGAACATTTTCCAGCTCCATCCATGTAAACATGGTACAAGGAATCTTTCTAAAAGTAGAATACAAACATCTTAACACAATAAGAAAATGACATGAAGGCTATGTTAACCAGTTTGATGAAAATATTTCAAATTATATGTGAAGACACCACATTGTACCCCATGATTGCATTAATGTACACAGCTATCATTTAATAATAATAATAATAAAAGAAGGGTTGAGGAGATTTTTATCACTGTGCCTGTCAGTCACAGTAGAACAATCTATGGTACACAAGGAAACCAAACACAAACTTGAACAGTGTGGTATGTGACAGCTCTCTGTTCTGATCTATGGGAATACCACTTTCGTGCAATTAGATGTACCATCCTACCTTGTGGGCAGTAGAATATTTTGCCCTGTGCTTATCTGTTGGCATGGATGTCTCTGAGTTATTTGAGTTTACATAGAGTTATTATTATTGCATTTTCAAATACTTAATAAAGGCTCATTTTTAATATAAGTTTAATCTTAGTATTCTGAGAAAGCTGTCTGAAAGTAGAAATTTCTTCCAATATATGTGGTATACAATTTGCTATCTGCTGTGTAAGTTTGTAAAGGAAATACAGTCACTCAATTTGCCTAGATAATTTGAGTTTTGTAGTTTTTTAACTGGATACCGAGGCCTCCAGCATATTATAGCAAATACAGAGGCGTTCAAAATCATTTGGAGGAGAGTCTTCTAATTTGATCCAGTTGAGAGCAGTCTTCTTTTACACCTAAACTTAGATAGATTATACTTTCAGTGTAAAATTCAAAGTTTTTTCTCTCCCGTAAACGTTGTAGTCATTTTGTGTGTAATATTTTATTAGAGTATACTAAAACATTTTGATTTGGTCTGTTTAATATAAAATTGTGGTTTGGATTATTTTTGCAAGACAATTCATAATTGAATGAGCTATTTCCTGTTTAAATGTAGAGTCTAGAGGACAGTTGTGACATTTTGCAATTGTTTCTCATGATTAATTGAAATAAGCGTAGGAAGGTGAAGATTCTTTCCAGCTGTGACTTCTCTGTTGGAGTGATCTTTCTTAAATTGCTCACAGTTGTTCTACTATTTGTCTTTTCATGTAAAATCATTTTACAAACAACAGTGAAAGTTCAGCCACCTACCATGTTTGAGGTCTACAAAATAATTCACGTCTTTTCTTGGGAACCAGAACAATTTTCAGCACCAACTATCACTTTTTAAAATACGGAGGAAACAGGGTGACACCTGTGGCTCAAAGGAGTAGGGCACTGGCCCCATGTATCAGAGGTGATGGGTTCAAACCCAGTCCTGGCCAAAACCTGCAAAAAAAAAAAAGAAAGAAAAGTGTGTAAAATACAAAGGAAACAAGCATATTTCTAAACCATTATTCTAGTTATTTTATAATTTTTCATAAACTTAACTCCTACAGTAAACACAGATTATTATACATTTCCTGAAGTTTATATACTATTGTCAACAATGCTGTCATATTGAATATGATGGGGTGAGTGTCTGTTTCTGTTTAAAATCACATTGAACTGAAACCAGAAAGATTCTTAATAGTTAGGTAAAGTCAGACCGGGTTGGTGGTAGAGGGGATAATCAGAAATAGACAGAATCTAAAGAGATTTTAGAAGTTCTGTAAAACTTACTTATGCGAGAGGTGAAGATGTGGAAAGACACCAGGGGTTCTACCTTGAACAATTTAGTGGGCGGGGTGCTGTTTCCTGATGGTAAAGAGTTAAGGACAACAGATATGTGGCATATGTGGGGAGGGGGTGAGGTGGAGAAGAAGTGAGTTTGTAGGTGTAGGTGTTTCTTAAGTTTGAGATTTTTTTTAATACATCTACATGGCAATGTTACATAATCACATGGACATGGAAGTCTGAAGCTTGTCAGCGTTGCTGAAATTGCTTTTGAAATATCTGCTCTTTCCTTCTGCATGCAATCTTTCTGACCTCCTATAATGAGTTGGATTTTCATTTTCTCTGTCCACAGAGCACTAAGTGATTACTGCATTTGTTAACTTATTAAATATACCATCTGTATGTTAGTGGGCCCCTCTAGACTGCTTTCTTGGAAATAAAATGTCCCTATTACAGCTCCAAGTGCATAATAGGAACTCAATAAATGTCTCTTTCATGCATGAACGAATGAATAGATAAATGGATTAGAGACTTGAACAAGACATGTATATTTGTCTTTTCTCTCTACAAAAGACTGATAGCTGGTTACAGACAAAGATCTTGTCTTAATCTTCTTTCAGATCCTTTGAGATGTGTAACACTCTAATGGACATTAAATAAATACTCATTGATTCATGGATATTAAAGTGAGATACACTGGATCAGTTGAACAGTTCCAGAATGTCTGCTAAAATTCATGTAGCTTACTTGATTCTTCTTCGTATTTCGTAAGAAATATTGAGAGAGAAAAAAATGCATTAATATAGAGCGAGGGTGACTAGGATGTAGATGTAAATCTAGAAACAGCATTTGGTCATAAAGACAAAAAAAAGTCTAGCAATAACTTTTATAACCAAAGTTATATTTTGTAAATGCATTTTAGTGAAAATAATCTAATTACCATCATAATTTGTTCATAATTTGCATAGATCTAAGTACTCTGTATTGTACTTAATTGATTTACCCCTACTGGAAACCTCTCTCCTTATAGCCCCATCATCTAACGCATCACTTGGTACAAATAACATTCAATCAATTCTTTTTTTGCTGAATGAATGATGCACACTCCCAATAATTACTTTTTTCAATCCCCTAATTTGACATTTATATAAAATTTATTCTTAAATTAAAAAGAAATCTTATAAAGGGATAGCATTTAAAATTTCAGCATAAATTTCTGTGTATGAGTAACAACTCTTAAAGCTCCAGCTGGGCTGATGATTTAGCTTTTAAGCAATCTTTCTTTAAAAATGTTTTCTCTGCAAGCATTGCCTTAGAACATCAACAGTAATTAAAACCGTAAGTGGACGTTCTAGATGACTGAGCAGTTGAAAAAGAGCACTTACCCATCATAGACAGGAAGGAATTCATATTTTCCATATAATCAGTAGTGTAGATATTAAAAGGGGTATCAGAGGCCAAGAAGTGCAAAAACAACAAGAATCAAAAACAAAAAGTCAGAAAATATAAGAAATAATGATAATGAACAGGACATTTATTTATTTTAAGTATTTCCTGTGTTTTCATTTTTTAAAAATAAAAAAATTCAAAATAATAGCCAATTAAGAAAGTATATCAAGGCCTTAATATTATTAAATTATAAAATATATGCCAAATAATTGTCTTACCCTTGTGGTTTATTAAATTGCTAGAATGGCTTGACTGAAAAGGCCTTGACATTCATTTGTCCAACCTGTATATATGTAATACTTCTATAAAGAGAGAAAAAGTGAGTCAGAGGAATATGAAATGCTTTTTTAATCAAACAAAAATTAGAAACAGCTATGAGGTGGAAAAAAATTACACTTACATGATTGTTTAACAGAAATCATGAGAAAATACAGTAGTTTATTTAGATCTCTTTAATAGGAAATTGACAATGAAGGAAATAGCAAAGGTAAGTGCTATTGGTATGATGATAAAAATAATAAAAGTGATTGAAATTCCAATTTTAGAAAAAGACAGAATAGGCTGTTCTGAATCATTGCTCAAAGCCTGACTTCTCTATGTGTCCACCCTCTCCTGTATATTTAGTGGATGTTGAAATGTGCACATTTAAAAAATACCCCTAAGCTCTGTGATGACACAATGATGATCTAGTGCCCATCAAGGACCTTATGACTAGGAAATGCAACAGGTGCATACGTCTGCTGACTATAGAGGTTCCCACTACCTGGCTCCAGGATATAGTAAGACGTGATGTTGTATTATACATTTTTAAAAAACAAAAAAAGATTTATAAAAAATATTTACTTGTTTATTTACCCTAGCCATTCTCAAAGTGTTTATAAAAATAACGTGCCTGTATCCCATGTACATATCCAACTGTTGTCCTTTTTTATTTGTCATTTGACACTAAATATGAAGACTTTAGTAACTCTCCACATTGACCTAGAATTGTCTACCTGTGAACACAGGGTACAAAATTTACCAAATATTTTGTTGTAAGTTTACATCTTAGATCCATGGGAAACTTCATCAGTCTTCAACAAAAGTCCCTTGCCTTTCACCACACCTAAATATCATGATAACCATGATATCCCACTCAGCTTGCTGCTCAGTAAACAGAAAGTCCTATAATGGTTTGTTTTCTTTTGGACTACTGGTTGGGCCCGGGACTGATGAGTCAAATGATATTTCTATTTTTAGTTCTGAAGAAATCTTCATACTGTTTTCCATAGAGATTATATAATTTACATTCCCATCCACAGTCCAAGAGTGAGGACTTCAAAAGATCACACTTAAGAACCTAGAAGGATACAGATGGCCCCAAGCCCACAGATTCACCACTCCTGTGTAGGGAGCCAACCCCTGTGTGACCCGTGAGTGTCCTCAATACTTCGTAGTGATGTGAGAATGATGAAAATAAAAAATGACAATAGAAACAGAGTAGAATTTGGGCCCAGGAGCTCAATGCCCTTCATCCAAGAGACAGTGAAAACCTTGAACTCCAGATGCACTTGGTTTTTATTATTTCTCTTGATTAGTTAATGGGTGTTTGCAACTACAACAACATACATATCTCTGGGGTTTCTCCTGCCCTAATTCTGGATTACTTACCCAATAACCCTTTAGTTATTTTTATTACTTTTACTTTTATTTTTTTTTTTGAGACAGAGTCTCACCATGTTGCCCTCAGTAGAGTGCCGTGGTGCCACAGCTCGCAGAAACCTCAAACTCTTGGACTCAAGTGATTCTCTTGCCTCAACCTCCCAAGTACTTGGGACTACAGGTGCCTGCCACAATGCCCAGCTATTTTTTGTGTTGTAGTTGTCATTGTCATTTTTTGTGTTGTAGTTGTCATTGTTGTTCAAACCCTCCGACCCTGATGTATGTGGCCAGCACCCTAGCCCCTGAGCTACAGACTCCAAGCCCACTTTTACTTCTTAAGATACTTACAAAACACAAACAGGATTAAAGAAAACAAAGGAAATGGGAGCATGGACTGTGGAGCTAGATGCCACCCAGTTAATCCTTTGTTTCCTGCAGGCGCAGATTAGTTGATGACTCACTCATCTTCCAGAGCGAGGAGGAACAAAGCTGAATCCTCTTATCATACCCATAAGATACCACACTACTCAGGCAACAGAGTCCAAGCAACAGAGCAAGACTCTGTTTTAAAAAGAAATTTTATTTTCTTTACTAGAGTTGAGTGGCCATTGATAGTAAGGAAATCTAACACTTGTGTTGTTCCACTTAGGCAGACATAACAAATATAGCACCTTTCTTCTATGTAACTCATTAGCCTATTATTGCATCAATATTTTATGTTTATTCATTTCAGAAATTTGTGTTAATCCGTTTCATCTCTGAATGTTCAGGTGCTAACACACACATTCTATATTTATTATAAAATAAAACAGCACACATTTAGTTACCTACTCTGTATTCTTTCATCAACAGTTTATTGAATTTTAGCCAGTTTCTCTTAACCTGCTATAAGGATGATTTATTTACTTACCTAATTTCATCGAATCCTTTCCTCATTGTAATGGATTACCTTAACCTATATGCTACTTATTATTTCTTCAGGAACGTGATAGACTGCTTAATATTTGTGTTCTATACCATTAAATTACTATCAGAAACATATTCAATAATTATAGGCCTCAACATATTATGCTTAGTAGTAAGTTGGTTGGAAATGACAAGATGGAAAATTTGAGATGATTTAGGTTTTTTTATTAAGTAATATATTTAAAATGCTCAATTTAATTAACTCTGGGAATTCTGTCATCCTTGCACAGGGGCCGTGCTAATCCTTTCTGTATCATTCCAACGTTAGTATATGTGCTGCTGAAGCGAGCACAAAACTCTTGGAATTCTGAAATAGCAAAACAAAGAAATATTGTGTTAGTCTGTATTATTATAGTAAAAACCAAAAGCTTATCTATAAATCACATTTAGGACAAATGAAGAGACGATGCTTGGGAAAGTAAGAAAAATTGCCTGTTCCTGTGGCTTTGTGTCAGGGAGGGACGGGCAAGTCAGGCTCCTGTGATAACATGCAGGACATTTTCTGGAGGACGTTGTCATAGTTCAGGCTGCTGTGACACAGTGTCACAAGCTGGTTAACTTATAAACAACAGGAATTTATTTCCTACAGTTTCAAATGTTGTAAGTTCAGGCCAAGGTGCTGGCACAGTTGGGTTCTGGGGTGGCTCTCCAATAGCTCGTATACTGCTGTTTTCTCACTGTACCAACATGTAGCCTAAGGAGGGCAAGTCAGCTTTCTGGGGTCATTTCCACGGCAGCTCTAATCTCATTCTTGAGGGTTCCATCCTCGTGACCCAATCACCTTCCAAAGTCCCCACCTCTAAATACCATCACATTTCAACATATTTTGAATTTTGGAGGAATACAAACATTTAGCTCCTTGTAAAGGTTAAGGCTCAGATCAAAGACAAGGTAAAATTAGAAAGCCAAGCAACCAGACTCGCTTACCTTGGGTGCTCGTAGGTAATGAGTTACAAAGTGGGAAGAATCAAAAGCTAACTATTGAGTCTACCATTAACTTTCAGTTCTAATTATTTTACTTGGTTTTGTGTTAGCAATGGAGACAAAACCTGACAGCCCGTTGATGGGAAATAAACATGTTTCGGTTGTAAAATTGTAGCGTGGAGCCTCCCATAACATCTCTGCCTTTAGCTATGAGAAGGCTTAGTGTCTTTTACTAAAAGTGAAATATTCTGATAAGTTGTGATAGCATATGCTTAACTGCTAATGAATAGAACTTCCGTGTCTTAATACTGCATTTGATGAAACATGCTAAAAGATAGATCCTTCAATAACCCCTGAGGAATTATAACTTTTGTTTATTCAATTATATTACATTTAACACAATTTTCTTGTTATAAAATGCCATCTGAACATCCATTATCATTCAGACACAAGCACTTCAATGAGAACACTAATGGGCTTAAATTAGTAAAAGTCAATGGCTTTCTAAAGTAAACTAACATTGCAGAATTACTTTTCCAAAATATATAAAGCAGTATCATTTGAGCCTATAACAGAAAAAAAAAATGACTAAAACTGAATTCCACTCACATATTTCATTCACATATTTTACTTGTATACTGCCCCGAGGAAGCCCAGATGGCTGAAATGTTGGCAGGTTTCTGCACCTGCAATGATAATAAACTACTTGTTATTACCTGAAGCACGTGAGTTGAATGCAATTACACTTTACTCATGGCTATGTGCACTGGCAGGTCAACAGTTTATATTGTATTTTTATAGGATTGGCAAATGTTCCTTGCTGGACTTAGCTGAGTTCACCTTTAGCAATAGAGTGCCAAAGGCTACCGGAGCACCTTCGTGCTGACACATTAATCATTCACCTGAACTTCACATGGAGTGGCTAATTACTGCTGTGATACGTATGGATAGATAAAAATCCCTATTGTCATTTTAGTTTCTTTCTTTCCACATGTAAACATAATTGGGAAAATATACATGCTATCTTGTACTTGTCTAAGTGACATAATAATTTTCCTGTCATAAAAGCTTCTTGCAAATTGCTCTCACTTGACAACTAGCCTCCGTCCCCAGATACTCTTCACCTTGTTTTTTCATCTTCCTTCGCTAAATCGAATTGCAATCATCACTTTCTTAGGACTGCTTTTCCTGACTTTCCTTGGTATGTAGTTGCTTATAGTACATGTTGTCAAAAGACCCTAAACATTTCCTGTCTTGTACTTTTGTCAGGTTTTATGTTATTCTTATTTGCATGAATTAAAAAGAAATTTGTGGAATTTTGGTCGGAATTGTGTTAAACTTTAAGGAACTATTGTCGTATTTATGATAGCCATTGTTTTCATTCTACAAGTGAATTCTTCATTTAATTTTCCTCTCATTTCCATTTAATCTACTCAAGTATTAGAGTTTGAAAAGCACATACTATTTTTCTGTTATTTTTATTAATATTTGAGTAAATATTTTAACTTTTACATCATGAACTTGTTTGAGTTTTTATATTGTGAGACTGTTGATACCTATGTATTTATTTTGAAATATAGAAATGTGATTAAGCACTAATTTCAATACATTCTTTTGGATACTGTTTACACTTAGTAGGAAATCCATTCATTCATTCAAAAATATTTCTTGATTACTTATTCTGTACCACCACCTGTTCTTCTCAGGAGGTAAAATGGGAAAAAAAAATCAAAAATCTTGGACTACATGGAGCTTACAGAAGTAGAGGGGTCAGAGAGTAAGATAAATAAGTAACAATTAGGTGTATTATTTTATACGGCAATTTGTTTTATGGAGAAAAATTAAACAGGAATCAGATACTTTGGGGGGATTTTTAATATTAAATTGTGTCTTAGTCTTATTTGGGTTGCTATGAAAAAAATATGACAAACCAGGTAGTTTATAAAAAACAAAAGCTGATTTCTCTCAGTTGTGGTTGTGGAAAATTCAAAACTAAAGTGTCGACATATTCTGCAGCGTCTCGTAAGGTCCTGCCTTATTGCTTCTAGATGGCACCCTCTCTGTGTGCCTCTCATGATTGGAGGAACTTTAGAGTTATTGGGGGCATATTTTATTAGGGCACTAAAGCAGAGCCTTCATATTAGGGTTTCCGCGTGTGAATTTTGACGGGACACCAACATTCAGGCAATAACAACTAGGATGATCAGAAAAGTCCTAAAGGAAAGAGAGAACATGTTTTGTGGTTGTCAGGGGCAAAAGCATCACAATGTAGACATGTAAGAGCTCTGAAAAGTGAGAATGTAGCCGTTGTCATCTAAGAGCATTGAGGCCAGTGTGGTTAGAGGAGAGTGAGCATGGGAGAGAAGTGTGATCACAGGTCACAGAAGTAGTGGTGAGAGAAGCAGATTGTGCAGAATCCAGTAGACCATTATAAGAATTTTGGGTTTTACAGAGAGTAGGACTAAAGACTATTGGAAGTGTCTGAGCATACGAATGATATAAGGTGTGGGTGGCCCTGTGTCTCAAAGGAGTAAGGCGCCAGCCCCATATACAGGAGGTGGCAGGTTCAAACTCAACCCTGGCCAAAACTAAAAAAAAAAAAAAAAAAAAAAAAAAAGCAACAGAATGATATAAGCTGATGTTTGGCAGAATCACTCTGGATGTTGGATTGACAATAAGCTATAGGGATAACCAGAAAGATCAATTTGGAGTCTCAATAATCTCAGTGAGAGATATTTGTGTCTTGAAGTAGGAAGTTAGCAGTAGAGGTGGTAAGAAGAGGTCAAATTCCTGCTATGTAATTAGAATCAGAGCTAAAAGCATTTGTTGACTGTTAGACATAGGATGTGAGAGAAACAGAGGAATTAAAGATGATGTCATGGTTTATGTCCTGTGCAAGGATGGAGTTGAGGTAAAATGGGATGGGGAGGAGATGTTGGGGAGGACGATTAGAAATCCCATTTAGAACATGTTAATGCCTGTCAAATGTTCAAGTGAGTACATGAAGATGTATGTATCCTCTGGAAATCAGACTTTATCCTCTGTGGCCTGGACAGGTATAAGTATCTGAGAAAATGGTTACACATTTTAAAATACTAGCTGATGTTTTACTTACTAGATTTTTGTTAATTGTGATAGTAATAAGAGAAACTCAACTTAAGAATACTTATTTGTCAGATGCTGAGTTATAATGATTAATAATGCACGTCTAGTTCTTGACTTTATCCAACTTAAAATATATTGGAATGAATAAAATATTTTACATTTGCTATAATTTATGTTTCTTTTAATAAGTGAGTATAATTTAATTCAAAGCTGATGATATCATAAAAAGTCAAAAGTAGCTTGAAATAAAATTCAATATATTTTTGTGGGTATATTATCAAAAACATATATATTCACCCTCTTCCCTTACCCTAGGTGGACATTTTTTTCTGTGAGTCAACCCAATCTACTCCATGCTGCATAACTGCAATAATTTTCATTAATAAATAGCATGAGCAAAAAATTAATTATGTAAGTTATTCATTGCTTGTTAGAGCCATTTTTACTTTAGTCAGAGGAACAACTTTGATCTGGATCCTGTATATTTTATTCTCAAAACTTTCTTTAGATAATGATGTCTCATGTTATTTCAGTGAATTCATTCTCACTATTTTATTTAGTGCTAAGACACTAACTATTGTAGTTCTCATAATT
The DNA here is from genome assembly GCA_963574575.1 of Galagoides demidoff. NCBI lineage: Eukaryota > Metazoa > Chordata > Mammalia > Primates > Galagidae > Galagoides > Galagoides demidoff. Next base: position 10,654 of record CAUYQV010121529.1, read on the forward strand.
AGAATACTTCTTATTTTCCTTTTAATTACCCCACTGCTATTTATTTCTGAATGCTTATCAAGTACAATTTTATAATACCTTCATAAAAGCAGTAGACAAAATCTTTCTTCCAGGATAACTCCAAACAGTTTTGTATCCTTTATTTTATACACTTTTTGTAGAACATTGGAGTTAAAATCCTAGGGAAAGTTTTTGAGGCACAATAATTGAAATACATTTTGAGACTATTTCCAAGCTTGTGACAACATAATCCGTAATAAGGGAAGGGTGACAATATTAGTTTCCATAATGAAAACAACATACATGTATATGTTAATGTTTATTCAGTCTAGAATAATCATAGTAACTCAAATGTTGCATTAAATAATTATAATTTTTAGCTAATCCATTAATGACCCATCACTTATGAGTAATACCAAATTTTAACTTTATAGAAGTTCATAGGGGCCACTGGACATCAAACTACTTGTAATAGATTATTTTTTCTTTTTCTTTTCTTTTCTTTTTTTGAGACAGAATTTTACTCTGTTACTCAAGCTAGAATGCTATGGCATCCTCATACTCAAGCAACCTCAAATTCCTGGGATCAAGCATTTCTCCTGCTTCAGCTTCATGAGTAGCTGTGACTATAAGCACCATGATGCCTGGCTAGTTTTTCTATTTTTAGTAGAGATGGGATCTTGCTCTTGTTCAGGCTGGTCTTGAACTACTGAGCTCAAGCGATCATCCTGCCCTGATCTCCCAGAGTACTAGGATTACATGTGTGAACCACTGCCCTTGGCCCAATAAATTATTTTCTTATAAGATGAAATATATGGATGGAGTGACATGTTTAGTAATCCAGGTAAAATATAAGGATGGCTTAGTCCATGGTAAAACCAGTATAATACAGGTGTGATAAATGGTGAATTTGAATTTTGATTATAAAACTGTCAGCATTTGCTGATTTCATACCTACTGGGTAAAAAATTAAAATGGAGGCATAAGAAGAACTCAAAAGTTGCTTTGCCCAAGAAACTCGGTATCTGGAGTTTTTAGAGGTGTAAAAAACTGAAAGATATGGTGTAGAGAACTCTGCTTGGAATATGTTAATTCTGAAGTGATTATTAGGTATTCAGTAGAAGCATCAAGTCAGTTGAATACTGGGTCATGGGTTGAGAGAAGATAGACATTCAGGCTAGAGATGTAAATTTGGCAGCTGTCAGTGTATCGATGGCATTAAACCCAGGAGAGAGGATGAAATCATTTTATATGCAGGTATAGGCCTGAGTAGGGGAGTAATCTGAATTCTATTTAACTCAAGTGTGTTATTCCCAAGTGAATATGCTGAAGTAAACAAGAGGTGAGGAAGATGAGAATGAGTGTAAGGCAGTGCTGTGGTTGGCGTGTCCCCTTAAACACAACTATAGCAACTATGTCCCCTTTATACACAACAAGGAGGGAAGAGGAGGGTGAGAAGGGAAGGGGGAGGCAAGTTGGAGGGAGAGTAATCATGGGACCTCACCTGTTGTGCATAGTGCAAGGGTACATGCCAAATCCATTAAGAGTAGACTATAAATGTCTTATTGCAACAATTAAGAGAAGTGAAGGCTATGTTAACCAGTTTGATGTAAGTATTCCAAACTGTATATAAAATCAGCACCTTGTACCCCACAAATGCATTAATGAACACAGTTATGATTTAATAAAAAATAAAAAATAAATGTACTGATGTTTAATTGTCAATGCAGAGGTATTTGGAGGTGAGGCCACAAAGAGTGGGTGAATTATCCCAGGAGGTTGACTCCCTTTTGCACGCTCACTTGCCCTTCTGCCTCAGGATAATGTACCAAGAGGTCCTCACCAGGTGCTGGCACATTGATATTGGACTTCCCAGTCTCCAGACTGATACCTCTTTTAATAAATTCTCTAGGCTGTGGCATTCTCTTACAGCAGCAGAAACCTAATTAAAACAGGAAGTGATCTTGGTCCCAATGTACCACCAAGGACACCTACAGCACTTGCTAATGCGTATTGGCTGAGTGAATGAATTTTAAAAACTGACCAGGAAATCCAAGCTGAGCAAGATCGGAAGAGAGTACCTGAATGGCAAGGATGACAGTGAAAGTGTGGCAGCATCAAAGGATGGAAGGTTCTGGTTGGATTAAAGGAATCTCTGAGAGAGTGGATGGAGGGGTGAGAGTTGGTGTCAGCCAGCAGGATGTGTGGAATATGGAAGGGCTGCATGTATTGTTTATGAAAAACTGTAAAATACCTCCACAGAGACTGGCTGAGAGAGAGTAGAAGATGGGATATTTCAATGATCAAGTCAAAGAACTAGAAGCATAATTAGAATGACTATCTACATGAAAATTAAAGTCACCAGTTTCCTTCTCTTCAAAGGTTTACATTATATGAGTTTTATCATAATTGTTATTAGTCTCAAAAAATACATTTATGCACATTTAATATGATTATGAGTTTTCCATCATTTGTTTGTTAGTATGGCAAAATACACTCATTGATATTCCCATAGTGATAAACACATTGCATTATTGGAATAAGCTCCAATTGGTAAGTATAGTGGTATGTGACCCTTTATATGTATCTCTTCAGCTCCTCTTCATTCTGTGCATTTCTATTCATGAGGGATTTGCCTGTAACTTTCCCTCTTAAGGTATTTCTTCAGTTTTGGTAAAGTTTCAGCAATTATATGCTCAAGTAATACTACTATGCCATTCAGGTTTGGTATACTGTTATATATATAGTAGGCTCTTAATTTAGCCTCTTCTCAACTGTTGCCATATTATAGAAATAATAGATAGATGGATATAAACAGTTTCATCTTTCTGAGCTCTTTGCCATTGAATCCTCAATAAGAGCAATAAATTTGCTAATTTCTTGTGTCTATACTGTCTGACAGTATTTGAAATTACCTTTTTCATATTGTCCTATAGATTTTTCCTTTTCATTTCTGTTTTTGTTTAATAAGATCTTACTTGATTAGGCTCGGTGCCTGTGGCTCAATCGGCTAAGGCACCAGCCACGTACACCTAAGGTGGCGGGTTCGAATCCCCAGCCTGGGCCCACCAAACAACAATGATGGCTGCAACCAAAAAAAATGGCCGGGCGTTGTGGCGGGTGCCTGTGGTCCCAGCTACTTGGGAGGCTGAGGCAGGAGACTCGTTTGAGCCCAGGAGTTGGAGGTTGCTATGAGCTGTGATGCCATGGCACTCTACCCAGGGGAATAGCTTGAG
>CAUYQV010121530.1:0-12976 GCA_963574575.1 Galagoides demidoff
TCAAGCGAGTCTCCTGCCTCCGCCTCCCAAGTAGCTGGGACCACAGGCGCCCGCCACAACGCCCGGCCATTTTTTGGTTGCAGCCATCATTGTTGTTTGGCGGGCCCAGGTTGGGGATTCGAACCCGCCACCTTAGGTGTATGTGGCTGGCGCCTTAGCCGACTGAGCCACAGGCGCTGAGCCTACATTAGGGACTTTATCCCAAGAACCTGGGCCTGGGCAGTCCGATAATGGGGCATCACCTCTGGCTACTGGAAGGGGAACACACTAAGTGGGAACCAGACTGGAGGTGGCGAGCAGTAGTGGGTAGTGCAGTAATCAGGCAAAATAGTTCAGTGTCCGGGAACCATGGCATAGCAGTGGGGATGGAGACAAGTGGATGGTAGAGGGAGACTGAGGAAAAAGACTAGACAGGTCTTGGTGCTCAGTTGCATGTATCCTGAAAGGGAGCACCGGCTGGTGGTGTCGCTGTATCAGCTCGGGTTAAGCAGAATCTAGGCATCATGGAATAAAGAATTTATTTATTTTGCAGGAGGAGCTGGACAATTTAACATCTGTGAAGAGGAGTTAGAGACTCAGAGAAATTCCCTAACCAGTCAGTCTGAGAAGCCGGAGATGTCCAACTGTGCAAGTGGAAACACGAAATGGGGCTGACGGAGCAGTCTGGAGGGAGCGATTGCCCGTGCAGGAGCACAGGCAGGTACCCACTAATAGTCCTGGGACTGCTAATGGTCCAGCAAGGCCTGCATCTGGAGCACCCACTGGAGGCAGAGTAGTGGGGGACAAGGACAAGCTGAAACCTGCCAGACACTGCTAAACTCGTGGAGCAATGACAGCATTCAAAATCTTTTCCTGGCCAACTCTAACCCAGAACCACACAAGAAAAGGGATTTTGGGAAACAGTTTTCAGCCTCATGAGGCTGATGGTCAGAGAAGATATTGGAGACTTATTGAGCTCAGTTTTGACCATGTTCACTTTGGGTTGATTGTGATACACCCTCCTAGGGACATCCAGTAGACAGTTGGGCTTGCCCAGACTTCCTCAGTGTGCCAGCAAATCCAGGACTCTCATTGTCACTCGGCTTGAGGGTGAGGGACTGGCATGCAGCTGCAGATCAAAGACCTAAGAACTCAAGATACTGGCTGGGGGAGAGAATCAAAAAGTCCATCATATACAAGTGGTGGGAAAAAAAGCAAAAAAGACAGTCTACTCCAAACGAGGTCTGTAACTCTAAGGCAGTTACTTCAGAGAGCAAGAGGGAGTGGGCAGACTCTAGGTGACTGGTAAAGAGGGGTGTCCTGGAGGGATGGGCTGAGCTACTCTAATCCTGGGTGTGAAGGCAACTCTTGTGTACAGTAAGGATAGTCTGCTAGAATGACTATTTTGTTTGTTTTTTTTGAGACAGAGCCTCAAGCTGTCCCCCTGGGTAGAGTGCCATGGCATAGCTCACAGCAACCTCCAACTCCTGGGCTCAAGCGAGTCTCCTGCCTCCACCTCCCAAGTAGCTGGGACCATAGGCGCCTGCCACAACGCCCGGCCATTTTTTGGTTGCAGCCATCATTGTTTTTTGGTGGGCCCAGGATGGATTCAAACCCGCCACCTTAGGTGTATGTGGCTGGTACCTTAGCCACTTGAGCCACAGGTGCTGAGCCTAGAATGACTATTTTGAAAGTGATACAACTTACCAAAAAAAATACTACTTGATAGTCACTCCTCATACATGTTTTTTCCCTACCATGTAGGCATAAGACAATGTGTTTAACGAAGAGCTCTTCCTTCAGAAATTCCAGAGGCAAGTTTGTTACTTAATACAACTTGGGATCTTACTACTTCACAGGCCTTCTGAATCATAAAGTGAGCTCTGCTGAGGTTCCAGGTGACATAGTAAACATTCCACACAGGAGGCTGTACCATCACGTTAGGGGACCCTCCACCACTGCCATCGTCACCATCCCCACTGCTTCCACTGCCGCCGTCACGACTACCTCGATCTCTATCACCAGCACTATTCAAGGTGGAGGGACAGAGGCTGGGGAGAAGGGCAATGGGAGGTCAAAGAACAGCAACAATTCCAAAGGAATATGGAAATGAGTAGTGCTCATGGTAAATTTTCTTAATTTTTGTCCGATAACAAATGTAGTCAATGAAAATGATATCTACAGTGTTCTTGGTCCTCCACAAATGAAACCGTGGCTTACCATCAGACTCTGTACATTTGAGAGTGATATTCCTCTCCCTTTACAAAAGAGGACTTCTCTTCCTTTCTGTGCTCTTATTTGGCTATATTTATTATGAATGATTGAATGAATGAACATGTGGGTGGTGCATTACATTCTAAGAATGGCCTGTGTATTATGGGTATCCATAACATACAGAAAAATGAAGTTGTGACACAAAGAATATTTATTCAGGTCAAATCATAGTATTAGTGTGTCTTTTAAATTGTCCCAGCAGTCCATCGAGGTTCATAAAAACTACATTCGTTCACATGAAAATTACAAAAAAATAGCAATTAAAAATCTTTGTATACATTTTTTTTTCAAGACAGAGTTTTGCTGTGTTGCCCTCAAATGTCGCCCTCGATAGAGTGCTGTGGCATCACAAATCACAGCAACCTCAAACTCTTGGGCTTAAGCAATACTCTTGCCTCAGCCTCCCAAGTAAGTAGCTGGGACGACAGGTGCCTGCCACAAGGCCTGGTTATTTTTTGTTACAGTTGTCATTGTTGTTTAGCTGGCCCAGGCTAGGTTCGAACCCACCAGCTTCAGTGTATGTGGCTGGTGCCATAACCACTGTACTATGAGTGCAGAGCCTAAAAATCTTTATATACATTTTGGTCAAAAGTACTTAAAAAGCTTGACAGTGGAACGGGCACGGTGTCTCACACCTATAATCCCAGCACTCTGAGAGGCTGAGGCAGGTGGATTGCTGGGGGTCGGGAGTTTGAGACCAACCTGAGCAAGAGCGAGGACCTGTCTCTAAAAAATACTAGTGGGGCATTGTGGTAGGCACCTGTTGTCTCAACCACTCAGGAGGCTGAGACAAGAAGATCACTAGAGCCCAGGAGTTGGAGGTTGCTGTGAACTATGACACCATGGCACTCTACCCAGGGCAACATAATGAGACTCTGTCTCAAAAAAAAAAAAAATAAAATAAAGAAAAGGTTTGACAGTGTCCAATTCCCTCTCCTCCCTCTGTGCTTGCCTGTCCATTTCCTTTGCTGGTTCTCCTTCCTCTTTCTGCCTGCTAACTGGTCATTTGCCTTGACCCGTTTGCTGGTATCTCTCAACCGCGAGTTTTTCTAGGTCAGTCTCTTAGGTCTCATGATGCCATTTGTAGCCAGATGAAGAGCCAGGTCCCTTGTTGGGTAATAGGGCTCTGTCCTTGGCTCCATCTGACCTGATTAATCCTTTTATTAATGACTTTGATGAGCATATGGATGGCCTGTGAACTTTCCCCTCATAACTTCAAGGGCAGGATGCAATCCTCATCCATCTGTGTATCTCAGCACCTTGCAAAGTAACTGGCCTGTTACAGGTCCCAAAGAAGTGATTGGATGCTGGTCAAATTTGTTGATGAAACTGAAGTGTTTATGGGTGAGTAGATACGATTGGGGGATTGGTATTAAAATATTCTAGCAAAAAAAGTAACAAAATGAAGTGGATGGAGTTATAGATAAAACAAGACTTAAAAAATTTTAAAAATTGATACTGGCTGAAGCTGGTAATGAGTACATGGAGGCTACTTGTGCACTTCTGCTTTTTCTCCCTCCTTCATTTTGTTTTTATTATAACATGTTCGTTTGATTTACAGCAAGCTGAAAAGTAGCTGGGTTTTGTTTTGATTCAAATATTGATGTTTTAAAGCTTATACACAGTATTTATTTAAAAGAACCTATAAAAATAGCTTTTTAGGGCAGTGCCTGTAGCTCAGCAGATAGGGTGCTGCTATGTAAACCAGAGCTGGTGGGTTCAAACCTGGCCCCGGGCTGCAAAACAACAATGACAATTGTAAAAAAAGAGGAAAAAAAAAATAGCCAGGCATTGCAGTGGGTGCCTGTAGTCCCAGTTACTTGGGAGGCTGAGGCAAGAGAATCGCTTACCCGAGAGTTTGAGGTTGCTGTGAGCTGTGATGCCACTGTCACTCTACCAAGGGGGACATAGTGAGATGCTGTCTCAATTAAAAACAAACAAAACAAAAAAAACCTTTTTAGAAGCTTCTATATAAGAAAGAAAATACTGCTAGGCATGTTGGCTCACTCCTGTAATCCCAGTAGGAAGCTGAGGAGGGAGAATTGCTTGAGCTCAAGAGTTCGAGATTTGCCTGAAAGAGAGTGAGACCCCCAACTCCTAAAAAAATGGAAAAACCCAGAACCTGTAATCCCAGCGGCTTTGGAGGCTGAGGTAGTGGTATGCCCATAGGCCGAGTCTGAGGTTGCAGTGAGCATGACACCACTGTACTCTGCTCAGGGCATAGGGTGGGACTCTGTCTCAACAAAAAAAAAAAAAAAGGAAGAAAATACAAAATTTGACCCCACAACTTTCCTCTTTGCTAGAACTGGAAAGTTTTGCTAGAGGTTTTTTGTTTAGCTCTTTTATCCAGGAAAATCTAAAAAAATAAAATAAAATAAAATAAAGAAATGTGTTTATAAATGACTACATACAGTCGTACAACCGTTAACTGTAAACAAAAACAAAATGAAAGTTAGAAATACTGTCAAAACCACAAAGGTTTTAGAATCAATCATTTAAGTTGTTTTTCTGTTTTGCAGTTTTTGGCTGGGGCTGGGTTTGAACCTGCCACCTCCGTCACATGGGGTCAGTGCCCTACTAAAAAATTAGCTGGGTGTTGTGGCAGGCACCTGTAGTCCCAGCTACTTGGGAGGTTGAAGCAAGATGATTGCTTGAGCCCAAGTTTGAGGTTACTGTGAGCTATGATGATGCCCTGGCACTCTCCCCAGAGCAATAGAGTGAGACTTTGTTTAAAAAAAAAAATTAGACTTGGCACCCGTAGCTCAGTGGTTAGTGTTAGTGCCACATACACTGAGGCAGGCGGGTTCAACTCAGCCCAGGACTGCTAAACAACGACAACTGCAAGAAAAAAATAGCCAAGTGTTATGGTGGGCGCTGGTAGTCTCAGCTACTTGGGAAGTTGAGGCAAGAGAATGGCCTACACTCAAGAGTTTGAGGTTGCTGTGAGCTGTGATGCCCTTGGCATTCTACCAAGGGTGGCAAAGTGAGACTCTGTCTCAAAAAAAAAAAAAGAGAGAATCTTCACAAAAATATCCAGAGACACCTCAAATTGGTAGCTGCCCATAACATTAAACAAAATAGACACTTTTTTTTTTTTTTTTGCATTTTGGCTGGGGCCAGGTTTGAACCCGCCACTTCCAGTATATGGGGCCGGTGTCCTACTCCTTGAACCACAGGCACCACCCTCAAACTAGACTCTTTTTTTTTTTTTTTTTTTTTAGAGACAGAGTCTTACTTTTATCGCCCTCGGTAGAGTGCTGCGGCAGCATCACACAGCTCACAACAACCTCCAACTCCGGGGCTTAGGTGATTCTCTTGCCTCAGCCTCCTGAGTAGCTGGGACTACAGGCACCCACCACAATGCCCAGCTATTTTTTTGTCATGGTTTGGCCAGGGCCCAGCTTGAACCCGCCACCCTCGGTATATGGGGCTAGCGCCCTACTCACTGAGCCACCTACGCTGCCCCCAAACAAGACTATTAAGAGTGTCTTCTCGCTGGGTGTGGCAGTTCTTGCCTATAATCCTAGCACTCTGGGAGGCTAAGCTGGGAGGATCACTTGAGCTCAGCAGTTCAACACCAGCCTTAGCAAGAGCAAGACCCCATGTCTACTAAAAATAGAAAAATTTGCCAGGCATTGTGGTGGGTGCCTATAGTCCCTTGAGAGGCTGAGGCAGGAGGATCACTTGAACCCAAGAATTTTAGGATGCTGTGAGCTAGACTGATGCCATGGCACTTTAGCATGAATGACAGAGTGAGATTCTGTCTCAAAAAAAGAAGAGGGCTTCTCAACAGCAACTTTTTTTTTTTTTTTTTCTGGAGATAGAGCCTCAAGCTATCCCCCTGGGTAGAGTACCATGGCATCACAGCTCATAGCAACCTCCAACTCCTGGGCTCAAGAGATTCTTCTGCTTCTGCCTCCTAAGTAGCTGGGACTTGGGTGCACTTGTGGCTCAAAGGAGTAAGGCTCCAGCCCCATATGCTGGAGCTGGTGGGTTCAAACCCAGCCCTGGGCAAAAAAAAAAAAAAAACCAAAAACCAAAAAACAAAAAAAACAAGTAGCTGGGACTACAGGTACTCTCCACGACGCCTGGCTATTTTTTGGTTGCAGCCGTCATTGTTGTTTGGCAGGCCTGGGCTGGATTCAAACACACCAGCTCAGGTGTATGTGACTGGTGTTTTAGCCACTTGAGCCACAGGCGCTGAGCTGCACAAAGTTATACTTTTAATGCATAAGCATAAATAAAAGAATTTAAAACATTTATATAGACAAAGAATCTGTACTACTCATGTATAATGTACAACCTTGTTTTTCCCTCAAAAATTTAGGGGGAAAGCGCTCATTATACCTGGCAAAATACACTATATGTTTTGGAATCTGTTTTAGAGCTGCCTCTAGTTTTGGTGTGAAATGCAGACCTAGAATGTAATTTAGACTTAATTTTTTTCTTGAGCTGAACTTGGACTATGATCTTGAATTAGATTTAGATCTTGAAAAAGATTAATTTTGGTGTTTGAATCTATCTTTTTTTTTTTTTTGAGACAGCGTCTCATTATATCACCCTCAGTAGAGTGCTGTGGCGTCACAGCTCACAGCAACCTCAAACTCTTGGGCTTAAGCGATTCTCTTGCCTCAGCATCCCAAGTAGCTGGGACTACAGGTACCCACCACAACGCCTGGCTAAGTTTTTGTTGTGGTTGCTGTTATTGTTGTTTAGCAGCCCTGGGCTGGGTTTGAACTTGCCAGCTCCCATGTATGTGGCTGGCGCCCTAACCACTGAAGTATGGGCACCACGCCTGAATCTATCATTGTTAGAATGTCTTCTGCTATGCTCTGGTCTTCCAGTTGGTCTACTGTTTCTAGGACCATAAGATCTTCTTCTTCTTCTTTTTTTTAAAAGATCTTCTGTTTACAACAATAGACCAACTTCAGTTTTTAGCTGGGGCTGGGTTTGAATCCGCCACTTCTAGCATATGGGGCCAATACTCAACTCCTTTGAGCCACAGGTGCCACCCTTTAGACCAACTTCTTGATCTCCTTCTTTAATAACTTCAGCTTCTAGAGAATCTATAACATGATCATCACAGTGTGAAGAACTGCACACATTCCTTCCTTGGTTTTCATCTGATTTGGTGTCTTCCAGTCTCCTGTGCAAACTATATTTCAATTTGATATCCACACATCTATTTTCTGTCCAAATTATGCAAAGCATCTTCGGCACCATGAATACCTGCAAATGCGATTGGGTATGACTCCTTTAATCTTGGCCATCATTCAACTTCGTCTCGACCTTTAACTGTTTAAGTGCTTGTCAGAAGGATTGTCGTGAGACGCTTGGTCAAATATGACAAATGTTTATACCTTTAACTTTAAAAAAACATCCTTTTCACCTTCCTTTTGGCTGGAGATGCCTTCTTCCAGTAATTCACCAAGATGACGAACACAAAGGGAAAGAGGAGAGGCCACGATACATGTCCTCTAGGCCTTTTAGAAAACATGGAGTTGTTCCTTTGGCCACGTCTATGGGAATCTACAAGAAAGGTAACAGTGTAGACATCAAGGCAATGAAACTGTTCAGAGTGGCACCTGTGGTTCCAGGAGTAGGGTGCTGGCCTCATATACTGGAGGTGGTGAGTTCAAACCCAGCCCCAGTCAAAATAAAAAATAACTGAAAAAAAAAAAAAATGAAAAAAAAAAAAAAAGAAACTGTTCAAAAAGGCCACAGGAATATTACCCTGGCAAAACTGGAAGAGTCCACAAGGTTACCCAGCATGCTACTGGTATTATTGTAAACAAACAGTTAAGGGCAAGATTCTTGCCAAGAGGATTCATGTTCATGTTGAGTATACTAAGGACTCTAAGAGCTGAGATAATTTCCTAAACCACGTGAAGGAAAATGATCAAACAAAGAAATATTTTTGTGCACTTCAGAGGAGTAGAAGAGAAAGTTACTTAGGTCCAACTGAAGTGCCAGCCGGCTCCACCCAGAGAAGCTCACTCTGAGAACCAGTGGAAATGATCCGGGCTGCTGGAACCTATTCCTGATGAATTCATGGCATCTTGGCACAAAGCTTTGTGACAACCACAGAAAGGATCCTGAGCTTCTGGAACCTATTCCCCATGAATCTGCGGCATAATAGGTGTCAAAAAAAAAAAACAAACTCGCTACTGCAAAAATGTTTCTCTTTATTGAGTAGACGTGGAGTGTCCCCTTCCCTAAAGAAATATTTAAAGTAAATTTTAATAGTGTCCTAACACACACACACATACTTACGCACACACATCCTTTCCTCCCTACTACAGAAAAATCAAGGTTTACTCTATTAGGCGTTTCTTTACTTTTTCTTTTCCCAATCTCTCCCTTGTCCCCAAACCTGATCCCTAAGAGGTGTTTGGCTTGCCTACTTGTCCTAAGTGTTGAACTCTAGAGGTTCTTTCATGCTTGCTCTTTGAGGTCGTCATAACTGTACAGCTTTATAGTCTACCTATATAAACTTGAATTTCAAACTTCAACACTTGATCATAAGCAAATCCTCTCTGACACTGAGTGTAGAAACCAAACTGAACATACATTTTAACCATAGGACCACCACAACCAAATTCATGTGTAAAGATTCAGACCTGGTGTTGTCCACCAGGTTCCTGACCAACAGAGACACGTCAGGGTGCAGGTGGCAGGACACGCAGCAGCATGAGTGTCCGTGGAGGGCACCAGGATGTTCGCAAGCTGTCTGCAGTTCCTGCTGTGCATCCTCAGATGCATGCCACCACCCGGCTCTGCTCCTGCGTCTTCCTGTGAGACTTCACTCTCCCCTCTGCCACACCCTACCTCCACACATCTCACTCTATACTTTGGTGTGATTTTTAAAATTTCCATTAAAAAAGAGAAAAAGAAACCAAAAATCTGTTGGTGAGGCATAGCCAGGAAGGCTTGAAAATATGACATAGGTCTAAAAGCATTTACAAAGTGGAAATCTGTAAATAAAATTATACTTTAGGGATAACCAGCTGTATCCAATATTTTTGTGCACTTCAGAGGATTAAATACAAAAAAGTAGCAAAACTCTTGAAACTTATCAGGGGTTTGCTTCTTTCTTTTTTCTTTTTCTTTCTTTCTTTCTTTCTTTTTTTTATATAGAGTCACTCTGTCACCTTGAGTAAAGTGCCATGGCATCATCATATCTCACAAGCAACCTCAAACTCTTGGGCTCCAGAGATCCTCTCCGGCTCAAGAGATCCTCTCGCCTCAGCCTCCTGAATAGCTGGGACTACAGGCTTTGGCCACTGTACTTGGCTAGTTTTTTTCTTCTTATTTTTTTTAGTAGAGGCAGGGTCTCGCTCTTGCTCAGGTTGATCTCCATCTCCTGAGCTCCAGACATCCTCCTGCCTCAGACTCCTAGAGTGCTAGGACTATGGGTGTGAGCCATCCCACCCAGCCTTTAGTTTTTAATTATCTTGCCATGTGTAAACTACATAGGAAGTTTGCCAAAGCCCTTTTGCCTATCACATAGTGCACCACTTTATCGTTTATTGCAGAAGGCTTTCCTTTCTAGAAATAAGATTTCTGCATAATTTATAGGATGCAAATTCTACTGGCAAGAATCTTAAAGATATATATCTATTTTTGATAGCTATTATTTTACTTGTCTTCTTCTTTTTCCTTTTTTTTTTTTCTAACAGAATCTTGCTCTGTGGCCAAGCCTAGAGTGCTAGTTGTGATCATAGCTCTTTGCAACCTCAAACTCCTGGGTTCAAGTGATCCTCCTACCTTAGCCTCCCCAGTAGCTGGGAATACAGGCTCACACTACCATGCCTGGTTAATTTTTCTACTTTTTGTAGAGACAGGAATCTCACTCTTGCTCAGGCTGGTCTCAAACTCTTGGCCTCAAGTAACCCTCCCAACTCACCCTTCCAAAGTGTTAGGATTACAGGTGTGAACCACTGTGCCTGGACTTATTTGTTCATTTTAAATTTATATACATTTCTCAAAATTGTGTTCTATGTGTATTTTATCTAGTTTATTACTTATTAAAACTGTGTAACAAAGCTGTAACTAAGTGATATGTAAACAATTTACCACAAAATATTAATAAATATGTATTATGCAATTCTGAAATATTCAGATATGGGTTTTGATGTTAAAACAATTCACTTCCATTGATCTCCTAATTATTTTCTTAAATTAGTTTTACGGAGAACGCATTTATCCCTAAACATCGCCATTTCACACCTTTATGTACTATATTTTCATTTTGTATCTTTCTCAGCGTCCTTTTCACATAGGGTAGAAGGAGCAGGCATTTTCTGGGTGTCCCCAGTGTGCCAACTGTCTCACCATTTACCTCATTTGATGCTGAAAGCAACCCTGTGCACTTCACAGATAAGGAAGCAGAAGCTCAGGGAGATTAAATGACTGGTCTCAGCTTATACAGTTAGTAAGTGAAAACGGGTTTTTTTTTTGTTTTCTTTTGTTTTTTGAGACAGAGTCTCACTCGGTCACCCTGAGGTAGAGTGCTGTGGCATCACAGCCCACAGCAACCTCAAACTCTTGGGCTCAAGTGATTCCCTTGCCTCAGCCTCCCAAGTAGCTGGGATTACAGGTACCTGCCACAACAATTGGCTATTTTTAGAGACACAGTCTTGCTCTATTTGTTCATGCTGGTTTCAGACTCATGAGCTCAAGCAATGGACCCTCCTTACCCTCCCAGAGTGCTAGGATTACAGGCGTGAGACATCCAGCCCAGCTTGTGAAGACAGTTGTTAAAAATCCAATGTGTATATTTTTCACAGTAGAGTTGGGACTTCTCATTCATGAGTTCTATACCTGTGGATTCAACCAAACTTGGATATAAAATATTCAAATCGTCCAGGTGTGGTGGCTCATGATTATCTATAATCCCAGCACTCTGGGAGGCCGAGGCAGGAGGATCACTTGCGCTCAGGAGTTTGAGACTAGCCTGAGTAAAAGCAAAACCCCATCTCTATTAAAACTAGAAAAATAAAGGTATTGTGGTGAGTGGAGTGCCTATAGTCCCAGCTACTCAGGAAACTGAGGCAGGAGCATTGCTTGAAACTAGGAGTTTGAGATTGCTGTGAGCTAGACCCATGGTAGTCTAGTCTGGACAACAGAGTGAAACTTTATATCAAAAATGAGTAAATAGGATGGTGCCTGTGGCTCAGTGAGTAGGGTGCTGGCCCCATATTCTAAGGGTGGAGGGTTTCAAACCTGGCCCTGGCCAAATTGCAACAAAAAATAACTGGGCATTGTGGCGGGTGCCTATAGTCCCAGCTACTCAAGAGGCTGAAGCAAGAGCGTTGCCTAAGCCCAAGAGCTGGAGGTTGCTGTGAGCTATGACACCACAGCACTCTACTGAGGGTGACAAAGTGAAACTCTGTCTCTTAAAAAAAAAAAAGAGTAAATAAATAAGTAAATATTGAAACCCTCCAGATAGCAAAAATAAAATATAACTAAAAATAATATAAATTTTAAAATTTAGTATAAGAACTATTTATATAGCATTATATTGTAGTATGTATTATACATAATCAAGAGATGATTTAAGGTATATGGGAGAATATACATGGGTTATATCAAATACCATGCCATTTTATTTATTATTTATTTATTTCAAGATAGAGTCTCACTTTCTTGCCCCTGGTAGAGTGCAGTGGTCATCATAGCTCACAGCAACTCAAATTCTTGGGCTCAAGCTATTCTCTGGCCTCAGCCTTCCGAGTAGCTGGAACTACAGACATTTGCCACAACACTGGCTATTTTTAGAGATGAGGTCTTGCTCTTGCTCAGGCTGGTCTCAAACTTGTGAGCTCAAGTGATCCACCTGCCTAGGCCTCCAAAGTGCTGAGATTACAGGTGTATGAGCCTCTGTGACCAGCTACCATGCCATTTTATATCAGGGACTTGAATTTTCTTGGATTTTGGTATCTGAGGGCCCTGGAACAAATCCCCCACAGACACTCAGGGATGAATGTATGTCGTTTTGTCTCCATATCTAAATTTTCTGTCTATGACATAGTATTGACTGAAAGTGGCTCATTCTAAGAGGGCATGCCATGCAAAATATGACCCCACTTACTTTTCAAATTATATTTATATACAGTTACGTTTGGAAAGATAGATAAAAAATTGTTAAATGACTATTTGGACTTTAATTTGGGAATTAGAAGTAGGGTAGGATATAAGAAGAACATTCCTCCATTGTGTACTTTGTAGCTTCTACATTTCTACATTTAACTTAAAACATGATTATGCATTACATTTATTAAAAAATATTTCCTGGCTCAGTGCCTGTAGCTTAGTGGTTAGGGTGCTGGCCACATACACCAGGGTTGATGGGTTCGAACCCTGCCCGGGCCTGCTAAACAACAATGACAACTACAACAAAAAATATAGCTGGAGATTGTGGTGGGCACCTATAGTCCCAGCTATTTGGGAGGCTGAGGCAAGAGAATCACTTAAGCCCAGAAGTTGGAGGTTGCTGTAAGTTGTGATGCTATGGCATTCTACTGAGGGTGACATAGTGACATAGTGAGACTCTGTCTCCAAAAAAAAAAAAAAAAAGAAAGAAAGAAAAGAAAAAAGAAAAAATATTTATATTTTCTTTCTTTCTTTTTTTTTTTTTTTTTTTTTTTTTAGCAACAATTTTTTACTCTGTTTCCAAAGCAATAGTGCATTGGCATAGTAAAATATCACTAAAATAAAAAAA
>CAUYQV010121531.1:0-13160 GCA_963574575.1 Galagoides demidoff
GGCGCCTGTGGTCCCAGCTACTTGGGAGGCAGAGGCAGGAGACTTGCTTGAGCCCAGGAGTTGGAGGTTGCTATGAGCTGTGATGCCATGGCACTCTACCCAGGTGGATAGCTTGAGGCTCCGTCTCAAAAAAAAAAAAAAAGAAAGAAAAGAAAATGGATTCTCAGGGTAAAGGATTTGGAGGAAATTAACCCACGTGGCACACTATCAGCTGTGGTAGGATTGGGAGACACATTTTTTTCCGTTTCCAGTTTTTCAAATTTTCTTTAATTTGACCAGGCACGGTGACTCACACCTGTAATCCTAGCCCTCTGGGAGGCCAAGGTGGATGGATTGCTTGAGTTCAGGAGTTTGAGACCAGCCTGAGCAAGAGCAAGACCCTGTCTCTACTAAAAATAGAAAAGCAAGGCTTGGCGCCTGTATCTCAGTAGCCATATACAATGGAGCTGGCGGGTTCAAACTCAGCCAGCCTGCCAAACAACAATGACAACTACAACAACAAAAAAATAGCCTGGCATTGAAGTGGGCCCCTGTGGTCCCAGCTACTTGGGAGACTGAGGCAAGAGAATTGCTTAAGCCCAAGAGTTTGAGGTTGCTGTGAGCTGTGACACCACAGCACTCTACCGAGGGGCAACATAATAAAACTCTCTCTCAAAAAAATATATGTGAAAACTAGCTGGGTGTTGTGGTGGATGTCTGTAGTCCCAACTACTCAGGAGGCTGAGGTAGGAGGCTCACTTGAATCCAGGAGAAGTTGCTGTAAGCTCAACTGAGGCCATGGCACTCTACCCAGGGCAACAGAGTGAGACTCTGTCTCAAGTAAGTAAATAAATGAATAAATAACAAATTGTCTTTCATTTTCTTTTTTCCATTCTTTATACAATGGGTAAATATATACAATGTTTCACAATCAAAAAAACAAATAAGAAAACACCTTGCCCTGATCCCAGGCCAGGATCCAGGGAAACTGTGGCTGCAAACAAGGCCTTGTTGACCTGCAAAACCATGTGTACCCAGGAAGGGCTGTTGTCACCAGTGTGGGGATGCACCCTCACATTGCTTATACACACTCCCCAACACTCATTCGCGTTCAATTCCTACATGCCATTCACAGATGCACACATCCCCTTTCACGCACATGTACATAGACACACTGCACTCACACTTGCACAATCACAAACTTACACACCCACTTTACACAGGACTGCTCACGCGCAAGCATCATGACATACACCCTCCCCTGCTCTCAATAACCGTGCCCTGGCCCCACCTTCTCGATGAGGTCGATGCAGGGCTGCAGGTCGAGGCCAAAGTCAATGAAGACCCAGTCGATGCCCTCCCGCTTGTACTCCTCCTGCTCCAGCACAAACATGTGCTGGTTGAAGAACTGCTGCAGCTTCTCATTGGTGAAGTTGATGCACAGCTGCTCAAAGCTGTTAAACTAGGAGAGGAGGTGCCTGGCTCAGCAGGCTCCCTGCAGATGGGGAAGGGGAGGCCCCCACAAGAGCATGGATGTGCCTGAGTTTACCCCCCACTGCCAGGCGGAAGGCCAGGGTATTCCTGTGCCCGGCACAGACCATAGTCCTCCACTTTGGAGACAGTGGAGCCTAGAGTGGTGGCTCTCACCTCAAAGATCTCAAACCCAGCAATGTCCAGCACCCCAATGAAGAACTGCCGGGGCAGCTTTGTGTCCAGGGTCTGGTTGATCCGAGATACCAGCCATCTGAAGAGCCGGTCATAGGTGGCCTTGGCCAGAGCCCCCACAGCAAACACGACCTGGAGGTGCAGGGAGGCTGGGCTGGGACCTGGCAAGGAGAACCCTGCCAGGATGTCCCTGGGTGGGCCCTGGCCTGCAAGCAGCTCACCTGCTCCACACTCTGACCCTTGGTCACATACTCATTCCCCACACGCACCCGGGGGTGCAAAAGTCCTTTAAGGAGCTCCCCACTGCTGACTCCCATCAGATAGGCAGCCTTGTCAGCACCTGGAAGGGCACATGGGGGGATAAGGAAGGAGGAGGACAACAGTGCAGGCAAGTGGGGGCTCGGCTGCCTCAGCCTGGAGCTGGGAGAGGGAGGTCAAGAGGGGTCAAGCTCAAGGCCAGCAAACTGTAACACACAGGAGGGAGAGGGTCTGGGGCTGAGGAGTTGAGACTAGGTAAGACTGAGGTCAAAGGTTGTAGGCAAGATTTAGGGTTAACAATCATGAGTAGGATGTGGAAATCAGGGTCAAGGTGGAGGCCAGGTCAAGTTAGGGCCCCTCACTCTCAGTGCCATCAGCCTCAGCCTGTTCCTCCCGCTGCTTCTGCTTGAACTTCATGTTGCCAAAGTGGAGGAGGGCGCCCACGATCTTATAGCAGGCACATTTCTCATCCACACTGAAGCCCAGAATGTCCATGGCATGCTGGAGGGTTGGGGAGGACAGGACAGTGGGCTTAGAGAAGTCTGGGCTCTGCCAGCCAGGTACTGCCCTGACCATTTCTGCGGCTGAGGGCACGACCATTTCCTGATCACACTGCAGCCCCCGCTCAGCTCCCCTCCAGCACAGCCCTTACATCAGTGGCAATGAGCTCCTCCCCGTCATCCATGTTATCCACGGTGATGACGCCCTGGCTGCAGAAGTGGTAGTCGTAGGGGTTCATAGACAGAAGCAGCATGTCTGGGGACCAGATTGGAGCAAGTCAGCCTGAGCTCACCTGGCTGTTCTCCCTCCCCCATCCCAGCATGGTGGTCTTGGAGAACCTAACCCAGGAGTTGTCTGGGGTCCTCCTGGGACTTCTCTGGAGCCTACATTTCCCATCCTCATCCCCAGTCTCATCCTCTGACCCAGCCCCCTGTGCTGTGTCTCAAAGAGTGCCAAACTCTGCCCTCAAGGGGCTTGTATCCATCCCCCTTTGGTGCTGGCTGGGGCCTCTCTGATCTCAAACAGCATGAGAGGATCAGGTTTCTGTGAGAAGGTAAACAACCTTGTCGGGCCAGTGGAGGTAGGAGGCTGCTTCCCTGCATGGAAGGGAGCAGGCTCAGCAATGACCAGAAGTCCCAGGAGGGGAGTCAGGGACAGGATGGGCTCTGAGTCCAGGAAAGAGGGGGTACCATGGCTTCAAGAAGCACCTTTGGGGTCTGACTCCCACTGCCTCCGTCCCTGGCCCTTACCCTGCAGCTCTGGCTTCTTCCCTGACAGGATCTGGTAGTAGACATGGTAGCCGCGCTCGCCTGGCAGCTGGAAGATCACCCGAGACTTCTCCAGGAGATCTGGGAACAAGGGGCGACACTGGCACACCACCTTCTGCATGTCCCCAGAATGGATGCCCCGACAGGGGAGGAAGTGGTAGGGGGGAGGAGAGGGGGACATGCAGGGCATGGGCGCCGCATCTGCACATACGCTAGCGTGTGCTGGGAATGTCTCTCCTTTGGCGCCTGTGTCACCACATGGGCCATGGGTCTGTCTGGACATCAGTGTGTATTCTCATGTGTAGGGGCATGAACGTGGGTATCTATGTGTATAGGCTCTTATCTGTGGTGTGTTGGTCTGTGTGTGTGTGGCCGCGCCTCTGTGTGTCTGTGTGTAGGCTGGGGTGTGAATTAAGACTTATCCTTGCCCTGTCACCACATGGCTGTGCTTTTCCATCAGGATCTAGCTGTGCATGCCAAGATAGGGAGTGATGGGCATGGGGTGTCCCCCTCTAGTGTGGCTTAGGCACCGGGCATCTGTGCAGCAGGGCCATGTCCGAATGAGAGGTGTTCGGGAACGTCCCAGCAAGGGCCTTGGAAGGATGGGGCAGGATCCAATCACAAGGAGCCTGACTGGCCAAATAATGGTTTGGGTCTCCATCTTCAGGTGATAGGATTTGTCTTTTTTTTTTTTTTTTGAGACAGGGTCCCACTCTATCACCCTGGGTTGAGTGCTGTGGCGTCATAGTGCACAACAACATCAAACTCTGGCTCAAGTGATCCTCTTATCTCAGTCTCCTAAGTAGCTGCTGTTTTAGAGAAGATCTCGCCCTGGCTCATGCTGGTCTTGAACTCCTAAGCTCAGGCAATCTGCCTGCCTCGGCCTCCCAAAGTGTTAGGATTACAGGCATGAACTACCACACCCGGCCGTGGATCACATGGTGGGATCTAGAGGTTTTCAGTAGGGACAAGAGAAAGTATGGTTTGAAGAACAAGTAGAGAAGAGGAGGCTGGGAGACCACACAGAGGCCAGTAGGACATTTTGGTGAGAGGTAAAGTGGCCTGAACTGGGCAGTAGTCAGCGGATGGGAAGAAATGCCTAGAACCCATCAGACTTGATGACAGGTCAGAGTGGAAGGCCTGGGCCCAGCCTCACAGCTGTTCTTCCTCCCTACCTCCCTCACCCACTGCCAGACTCACAGCTGTCAATGTCCGCAGATGCCAGCTTCCCAGAGGGACCAAAGTGAATGCGGATGAACTTGCCCTGAGGAAAGAAGAGTAACCCTCAGTTGGGGGGCGTGGCCAGCACTGTCCTTCTTGCCAAGGGCTCCCACGGCCTTGTGCCCTCCCTGCTGGTGACCTTGCTCCGGCCCCAGACCCCCACCTTGCTCCCACTGTGCCTACTTACAAAACGAGAGGAGTTATCGTTCCTCAGAGTCTTGGCATTGCCAAAAGACTCCATGGCAGGGTTGGCCTCAATGATTTGATCCTCAAGGGTGCCCTAGTGAAGTGGTAGGGTGAGAGGTCTGTCAGGCACAATGCCCACCAACTGGGAGGCTAGAGTTGGCCACAGCCCCCTCCAGAGGTACAGGGGAGAGGGTTGTCCCCAGGACCTCGTGATTGCCGCCTGCCCCACTTGCACAGGTCCCACACTTACCCCAGTCTTTGTTGCTGGAAATTGCTGGGGGCAGAAGGCAGACAAGGTTAGAGAGTGTGACGTCTCACCAGGTTGGGGATGAGGGTCAGGAAGGCAGCAGTTAGCAGGACAGTGAACGTTAGTCACCCAGAAGTGTAGCCCCACCCTAGTGCCCATGCCTGACCCTCCTAGAGCTATTAGAAGGAAAAATGCCAGAAAGTGGAAATGAGCACAGTCTGAGCCAGGGTCTGGAGGTAGGGGCAGCACCTGGGCTCTCCCACTCAAAGCCCTTCCTCTCCCCCAACTCTGTCTCTGGCCTCTGTCGTTTTCAACACACCTCTGCTCCAAGCTCTACAGGCCTCCAAATGAAAATCTACTTTCCTGAAGCCCAGTTCAAGTGCCTCCTCCTCTAGGAGGAAGGACCCCTGATGCTCTGAAGCTGGAGGAGGCGCTTCTTGCTCTGAGCCTTCCTAGCCCAACCTCTTCTTTGGTCCCCCTTACACACTTCTCCTTTGTAATGTGATTAGGTGTCTTCAATGTATGACCTTGCCAGGTACATATCATTAGCTATAATTTGCAAATGACAAAACTAAGACTCCACACCATAAGGCTTCAGCAATGAGGAGGCATGAGCCCCCATGTCCTGCCTCCCGTGACACCTACAGCTCTCCTGCAAGTCACCTAGAGGGACTTACTGAATTAAGCAGAGCCTCCCTCTGGCCCTTCTAGCCTCTTCCTTCTCTCTTCCCTCCCTTTTTCTTTCCTTCTCTTCCCTACCCTAGATGTCTTAAGACAAGAAAGAAAGGGAGAGGGAGGAATGGATTCTGGAGAGAACAGATAAGCCACCAAGGCTTTTGTGGTCATTCATTCACCTCCAGAGAACCTAAGACTTAGAACTATCCCCAGGGACATTGGACAGTGGGAGGCAGGAGCCTCCACTGGACAGAAGCCTCCTCCCTATATACTCCTATTCAGTGCGCTTCTGCAGGGCTCTCTGGGCTGTGCGGCCAAATTTGGGACCAAGGGAAGGGAGCTTGATAAAGTTAAGTTCCTGCATCCATAGCACTTTGGTCAGCCTTTCCCCTCCAACTCCCTTGACTGATCCACTCCCCTGAACTCCACTTGCCCAGGTGCTCCCCTGCACCAGCCTTTCTAGCTAGGACCCTGCCAGCTCTGGCCTCTCCCTGCCATCTTTTCCTGTCACTGGACCAATCCAACTTTCTACAGCATCCCCAGAGACCATTAGGAGTTTGGAAAACAGGGCAGGAAAGGGAAGGAGGAAAAAGTACCAAAAAGTCAACAAAACAAAACAAAAAACAAAAACAATAACCACGACAATGAAAAACCAAAACTGAAATAAAAATCAAAAATCAAGAAAATCAAATGGGGAAAAGGGAAAAGGCAAAAAGAAAAGAAAAAGTAAAAAAAAAAAAAAAAAGAAAAAGAAAAAGAAAGAAAAGAAAAGAAAAAAATGCCCCAGAATAAAGCAAGGCTCAACAAGACCAGGAGAGAGGGCAGTGTGGGGGGAGGCCTTGGGCTTCTGGAAAGAAAAGAAGCTCCTTTGGGGGTAGCCACAGAGCCCTGAACAGCTGGCCCTTAGGCTAGAAATAGAATGTTGCACCTCAAAAACAAAAACAAAATTTAAAAAACTGTGCCCCTATTGTTTGGAAATTTTCTAAAAACTATACAGAAATTATAGGGTGCAAAATTGCCCCACCAACCCAGTTGTTGAAAATGCCAGTGCCTTCTGCTCTGGCCAGTCTCTGTGGCCAAAGACGGCTCCTTCTGATTGGCAGCAGGTCACTGTCTTAAGTGCATGAAAACTAAGAAAACAATCAGTTCTTAGTAAAAGCAGCCTGTCTATTTAATAGTATACTCCTTCAAAATATAAAGGTCGCAATGGAAAAAAGTTGAAGAGTAGTGATGTGGTCCCACCCCTCTGTGTTGGAACATCGAGGAAGGCTCAGAACTGAGGTACACAGTGTGTCAGAGGTGGCCACAGCCTTTCTGGTCAAGCCTTGCTCTGGCCAGAGTCCCCCAGCAGGGTGGGAGGCTCAGGCAGGGCTGGGGAGTAAAATTTTTAAAAAGAAAAAGAAGGAAAAAAAAAAAGAGGGGAAGAAAGAAAAGAAAAACAGCGAGAAGCAGTGGGGGCAGTGCCCAAGTGGGCAAGTCTTACGGCCTTCTTGCCTGGCCCGTCTCCCAGGGCAGCGACGATGGCAAAGTACTGAATGACCCGCTTGGTGTTAACCGTCTTACCGGCCCCCGACTCTCCGCTTGGACGACACAAACATGAGTCACCAATGCCCATCTGGCCTAATTCCCCTCAACCCCAAATACCCCACCCCTCAAGCAGAATCCCCTTTTCCCCCCTCCTCTCAACTCAGGATCCCCAACTCAAAACACTCAGGGAGAGATCAACCCTCAGAAGTGTTGAGTTGTTTACAAAGCAAGCCAGGGTAGACCACCGTCCCTGTGAGATTACACACAAGATCATGCCATTGTTTGCTAAGCGCGTAGTACCAGGCTCTAGCCAAGTACTCTTCCTCCATTAGCTCAATTAAGTGCCAGAAACCATTAACATCTCCATTTTATGGATAATGAAATGGATCTCCAACGTTCTGTGAGTGACTGTCCCTGCTGTGCCAGGTACTGACTGACAACTTTGTGTGGTAGGTAGGATTGTTTTGTTTTTATTAGTGAGGCTCAGTTACCCAAGAACATACACTGGGGAGTGGAAACATGAGAACATGAACTCAGGTTTATCTGTTAAAAGCCTTTGCTTCTTTGCTTGCTTTCTCTCTCTCTCTCTCTCTCTCTCTCTCACACACACACACATCCATGCTGGCTTGGCTGGGAGATAAGATCCAATGTAAAGAGATGGTGAAGAGGAGGAAGGAGAAGGGAATCTCGCATCAGCCCTTGACCCAGAATTAGAATTTCCCAAAAGATCAGGTGCATGATTCCAGGCCCAGGGGAAGAGGGGGTATCTAGGCTGGTGACCACTCTGGTGCTTGGGCATCCATCCCTGCCCCTGACCCCAAAATACATCTGCCCCGAATGGGGCAGGCCTCAGGCCTGATTTAGCTTCAGCAGGCACGCTAGCTATAGGTGGTAAAAGCCCTGCCCTGAGCACTTTTGAGTCAATAATGGGAAAAGATTTTGTTCCTGCCCTCCTGCTGCTAGATGGCCAGCATTTCCTACCCCACCGGTGCTTTCCCCACACTCACGTGATCAGCATGGACTGGTTCTCTCGGTCTGGAGGAAGGGGAGGGGATAGAGAAGTCAGCAAGTGAAGGACCAGCCACACGTGGAACCCCTTGGGTGTCTTGGCCCTGGGGCAGTCCCCACCACCACCACCCAGGGCCAGAAATGGGAAGGCCAGCTCCCACGTTAAGAGACAGAATGGCTGCTCTAGAGTGTTCAGCAGCATCCAAAGGAGGGCGTGTAAGTGGAGGGACAGGTTGGGGAGCGAAGCGGAGGTGGCCCTTACTGCGCAGCATGTCGTTGTAGGCGTTATCTGCCACCGCATATATATGGGGCGGGGCCTCAGAGCGGCGCTTTCCTTTATAAGCGGCCACTACGGCGGCAGTGTAGACCGGGAGCCATTTGTAGGGATTGATGGTGACACAGAAGAGGCCTGAGTAGGTCTGAGGAAAGAGTATATCAGTTGGGTTTTTTTGGTGGACCTCCAAGTTCCCATTCCAGGCTCCAGTCTTTACAACACCACGACTCCTGCAATATTCCTCTAGGAGCCACTTGACTTGCCATGCCATACCCTCTGCGGCTGTCCTGGCCTCATCCCTTACTTCTGCCACCAGCCCGCGGCCCCACCTTCAAAGCCCCATAGCTGAGCTGCTTGGCCCATGCTGGCCTGGCTCCTGCCACTCACAGCCACGCCTCACCGCTATGGCCCCGCCTCTGGCCCCGCCCAACCCCACACAGGACGCGAGGGCAAGGCTCACATAGATCATCCAGCGAGCATAACGCTGGCGCAGGTTGTGCAGCACGGCGGCCTCGTTCAGGTGTGTCATCATGGACATGTCCTCCAGTAGGTCGAAGCGGGGTGGGTTCATGGACTGCAGCTCGCTTTCGCGCACCGTTAGCACCTACCAGAGAGGCTGGCCGGGTCACGTAGTGAACAGGGAGGACTTCACCTCTCACCCCACTCACACACTCCCAGACCCCCTTCCTCCAGAGTGTGGAACCTGGTGGCCAGAAGCCCCCAGGGGCAGAGGCGCTAATCTCAGGAAAGAGGGAGTTGAACCTTCTGGTCTTTGGTCTCCACGGTGACTTTGCCCCCCAGAGCCTCAGACTTGACCTCGGCCTCCACGTAGGCGTCCTGTTCATCCGGCACCCAGACTCGCTTCTTTCCTGAGTTACAGAGAGATCATGGGACTTTGAGAGGGGCTAAGACACCTCCAGGGGTCTGGACAGCTGGGGCTCCCAAGCCCTGTCTGTGGTGCTGTTTCCCCCTCAGTAGGCCTCTGCCAGGACATAGGAGTCCCAGTGAGGAATCCTTCCAATCCATGACCCTGGAAGGGCAGAGGAGGAAGGGTCCCTAGAGATAGCCTTAATGATTCCCTCATTGGAGTAACAGTCCAGATTACACATTTGGGTCCAGATCCCTGCTTTGGCCATATTTGCCCTGTGACCTCAAGAACATCATTCTCTCTGGGCCTATTCTGTCAAATGCAGAGCATTATGGGGGTCTCCTTAGGTCTCAAATCAAGCAGCCCCTCAACATCAGGCACACAGCTCTTTGGGAGGTCCTGCCCCCCCTATTTCACAGAAGATCAAACCCAGGCCTCCTAATTTGTTTTTTGTTTTTGTTTTTGTCTCACTCTGTTCCCCAGACTAGAGTGCTGTGGCCTCAGTAGCTCACAGCAACCTCAAACTCCTGGGTTCAAACAATCCTCCTGCCTCAGCTTCCTGAGCTCAGACTACAGGCACCTGCCACCAGACCCAGCTAACTTTTCCATTTTTAGTAGAGACCATTGTCTCACTCTTGCTCAGCCCCTTTGAGAGGGGCTAAGACACCTCCAGGGGTGTCTTTGAGCTCCCAAACTTCTGAGCTCAAAAGATCCACCCTCCTCAGACACCCAGAGTGCTGGGATTACAGGAGTGAGCCACCACACCTGGCTCAGGCCTCTTAATTTTGTGTCCTGTGCTCTTTCCTGCCTGGCCAGCTGACCCCAGAGTCCAGATTCCAGGATGGTTAAAAGCATGGACTCCGGCTGCAGACCACCAGGTTCTATTCCCTGCTCTGCCAAGTGTCTCAGTCAGGACCATCTACATAACTTGCAGACCTTAGTACAAAATGATAACGTGGGCCTCCTTGTTAAAAACTTATTAAAATTTCAAAGTGGCAACAGCAGAGCATTAAATCAAGCACAACGCCCTTCTAAGCCTTTGGTGCCCTGTGCAACTGCAGAAGTTGTACCTGTATGAAGCTAGGCCTGGCCCTGGTCCCTACCTCCCCAGGCTGCTGAGTTGATGCACGGAAAGTCATCTGCTCTGAGCCTGGCACACAATAAGCACTTGATACACACTGCCTATTATTATTGTCCTGTGAGCAAAGCAGGTCATAAATAGCACAGCCTTTATTCCTGCCCCTAATAAACAGTGGCTTTGGCTCTGTGGAAGGCACTAAAAATAACCCCAGCACAGGTCTTGTGGACACGTGGAAACAGCCTGCACATGTGAATCAGTCTCATCTCAGAAGTCTCAGGCTCCAGCCTGAGTCCTCAGAGATTGCATATCTAGGAGGTAGGTCGTATTATCCCATTTAACAGAGGAACAAACCAAGGCTTATGCACAGAACCAGTATAACACACAGGGTCCCTGGGATTTTAGCCTCCAGTCCATGGCTAAAACTGTCAGGTCCTTTGGCCCTAAGCTGAGAGCCACCTTTCCCCACCCCTGGTCTGAGCCCATAAGAACTCCTGAGGGTATTCCTCTCCCCTCTGCCCTCACTTACCATCCCATGGGACAGTGTGCACCTTCATTAACTCCTGGTAGCCCTGGCGGAGGTAGCGGGCTGACTCTCCGAGTTCACTTACATCCATCATGGTGGTGGCACTGAGAGGTGGAGGAGGAGGGACTGGAAGTCTTGGAGGTTCAAGGTGACCCAAGGCAGCAGGCACTGGAAGATGGCAGTGATGAGAGGACTGTAGAGCTGGAGGATGCAAACGGGGTATGATCCCCCAAGACTAGATACTAAGTAACTCCTCTGGACTCCCCACCTCTGGCCTCCCTGGGTGAGCGCCCAGCACGCACACCCTCAGACACCACGGCATCCTTCTCTACAGGTGCAGAAGACTCCCATCCACCCATAGGCACGCTTACCCACCATCCGGCCTCCTGCCCTCCCTCCAGCTCCAGCCCCAGCCCTGATTTACCCACCTCAGTAGCACGGTGAGGACAGGGAGCTGTGCTACCCCTTTTATTGCCACAGTCAAGGTCAGCAGAGGAGAGCTATGTCAGCAATCTCCACGTGTCACAGCCCCCCCAGCCTGGCCACAGGACACAAAAGGCAAATTCCCTTTTATCTCCACAGCACGGTCCCTGGGCTATTTTTACCTCCCATTGTCAGGGGATCACAAAGGCAGAGAGAGACACTCCACTGAGAGACAGAGAGGCTGGGAATCAGAAACTGATGTGCCAGAGACAAGGTAGTGAGGGATTTGGTAAGACTGAGGAGCTCAGAAAGAGAAACTGAGCCACAGAGAGTCTGATAGGCCCAGAAAAATACCCACACCCCCAGATACAGAGAGCAGGCAGACTCAGAAGGGGACCACAGAATGCCCTCTGGGGCCATCTAGTCCAGCCCTCTTTATATGCCAGGGAAAGCACTGGCCAGTCTTACAGAAAGCAATGGCAGAGACCAGGTCAGGAAGAGAAGCCAGGAGGCAAAGGCATTCCTCTCCAGCACCTGGATACTCTCTTTCTCCCCTTCCCCTATTCCCATCTCTCTGAGGGCTCCCTGGGAAAGTCATCCATGAAGAAAACCAGACCTGGGATCATGGAATAAAGGAATGATTTGGCTGAAGCGGGAGCAAATCAAGGATATTTGAGCCAGTTAAGACCCTCTCCATATTCTGACATTCAAGATCTACAGGAAGCCAACCTCCTGCAGCCCCCTCTCAACAGGGGCGGGGGTGCTGGCACTCAGTGTGCCTGATACAGGCTTCAGAATGTGTCATGGCACTTCCAGGCTCTCCTGTCCATCACCTCGGTCAAGCCTCAGTGACGCCATAGAATTTTAAAAGCAGAGAATGAAAGGATCGAAGAATTAAACTGTAGGTACTGGACACATAGAACTAGAGTTCCAGAGCCAAGATTCCAACCAGGAATGACACAGAGATATCCTATGTAAGATGGACCACCAATTCCAAATACATGGATATGCTGGATAAAATATATAGAAATCATTTTATCTTTTATTTTTATTTTGGGGGGAAGATAGTGTCTCACTCTGTTGCCCTGGGTAGACTGCAGTGGTGTCATTATAGCTCACAACAACCTCAAACTCTTGGGATCAAGAGATCCTCTTGCCTCAGCCTCCTGAGTAGCCAAGGCTACAGATGCCCACCACCACATCCAGCTAGTTTTTCTATTTTTAGTAGAGACAGGGTCTCACTCTTGCTCAGGCTGGTCTTGAACTCCTGAGCTCAAGTGATCCACCTGCCTTAGCCTTCCAGACTGCTAGGATTATAGGTGTGAGCCCCCATACCCAGCCTCTATTTTTTTCTTAGTAGAAATGGAGTCTCACTTTTGTTAAGGCTGGTCTCCAACTCCTAAACTCAAGTGCTCCTCCCACTTCAGCCTCCTAGAGTGCTAGGATTACTAACGTGAGCCACTGTGCCCAGCCTGTAGAAATAATTTTAAAGATACAGGCAAAAGTACCCTACAATGATGGAAGTAGAAAGAAGAGTGGTTCTTTTAAGGAGAGTAATGACTGGAGAGGCACAAGAGAGCCTTTGAGATGTAGGAAATGCTCTAGTGACACTGAACTGTGTGGTGGTCACACAGGTGTATTCACTTTGTAAAACAAGTCAAATTGGGCATTTAAGATGTATGTACCCGAGTGGCGCCTGTGGCTCAAGGAGTAGGGCACTGGCCCCCCATACCAGGTGCAGTGGGTTCAAACCCGGCCCTACCCCAAAAAACTGCAAAAAAAAAAAAAAAGAGAGAGAGAGATGTATGCACCTTACTGTTTGTATATCACATGAAAACTTCTTTTTAAAAAATTTTTATTAAATCATAGCTGTGTATATTAATGTAATCATGGGGCACGATGTGCTGGTTTTATATACAATTTGAAATATTTTCATCAAACTGGTTAACATAGCCTT
>CAUYQV010121533.1:0-22203 GCA_963574575.1 Galagoides demidoff
CTGTGGCGGGCGCCTGTGGTCCCAGCTACTTGGGAGGCAGAGGCAGGAGACTCGCTTGAGCCCAGGAGTTGGAGGTTGCTATGAGCTGTGATGCCATGGCACTCTACCCAGGGGGATAGCTTGAGGCTCCATCTCAAAAAACAAAAAAACAAATAATCCCAATCATAATGGTTCACGTGGACTATGTGTCCCATTTTCCGTGTATTATCTCATTTAATCCAGGTAACAACCCTACGGACTGGGACCCCATCTTGTGGTAGAGGAAAGAGGCAGAGAGCAGGGAGGTAGTTTGTCCAAGATCACTGAGTTAGCAGCTGAGGTGGGATTTGAACCCAGTCAGTCCTTACCTAGAAAATGCTTATGCCCCTTGGCCTTCTAATTTCCCTTCTAGGGGTCGAGCTCAAGGAAGTATTTCTAAAGACCCCAGATATGTTCACAGAAGCATCATCTGAGATGTCTATTCCATGCATGATTTTGTTGTCATTAGAAAGGCGTTGATGATGAATACAACAGAGCAGGAAACAGTGGTTTTGATGAAGTTTTACATGGTAACAAACTCAGACTTGCTTTTTTAGGATCTCAAACTGCTCACTAGCCACACTAAACCTAAAAAAGATATATTAAGGGAAAGAGCTAGACCCAAAATTAAATGCCTGGCATGATTGCCTCAAAGAAAGAAAGGCCACCACAATATTAACAATGAATGGGGCTCGGGTGGTGGAACCAATAGGCAATTTTCATTTCTTTTTTGAACTTTTTCATCATTTTTAATTTTTTTCTTTCAAAACCACTATGACTGTTATAACTTTTAAAATTATTTAAAATAAAGGAAAACACGAATCATGTGAGGAGGCAGGTCAGGGGGACAGAAAGAGAGAATTATTAGGCTTGGAGGAAAACTGATTTATGGATATTTCAAATGGCATTGAAGTCCAGAAAAGCTGAGAAGAGGTAGGTCTTCCTGAAGTTGTTGCTCCTGGGAGTTTGGGGATCAGGTCACCTGCCAAGGCCTTTGTGTCCTGGGCATTTCACGTCCCACTTGGCAGCTCATTGCAATGCCCTGCAGGGCTAACTCTTGGGAGAAACAGCCTGGCAATTAGCAAAGCCAGTGAAAGCTGCTGCCTTTAACTCTGCAGCTCTTTCCTCCATCAGTTTCTTTATCCTCCTTCTAGAGTTACTTGGAAGGTATCTGGAGGGACTAATCATCCCCATCTGAAAAGATGACTGTTCCTCTGGGATCCTGAAAGCAGATGCCTGGGACGCCCTCCCCACCTTGTCATACTGTAGCACAGGTCACCTGTGTTGTCTCCTCATCCTGCTCTTCTGCAGTGGAGTTTCTCTTCGGAATCTTACTCTCTAGTCAAGGAAACTACTGATTTAAGCCCCCGTGCCACTGTCACCCCTTCTCTGAATGTCCTGGGTCACCTCCTTCCTTTGTGCTCTCTTGGGCCTCCTTCCGTCCTGTTATTCCCTCGTCATAGTTCGCTGGCCCCTGGTGCACTTCACTGTCCAGTCTCATCCTGTTCCTCTTTGTTTTGCTCGTAGCAGAGAGGAATACATGGATGAAACTCGTCATCATGTTGACAGCAACAATATGTTCTGGTGGCTCCGAGGCTCCAGAATTGGATTTCTTTCTGATATCAGAAGATCTGCTTATGAGGTACATCTATGACAGTTTAGCTTCGTAATGGAAAAATTATTCACTGAATACTTGTTGAAAAAGACAAGGAAGACTCAAAGCTCTTGCAGTAGAGGTTGAGATTACTGAACAGGGAAGAGAGATTGAACTTGGCTCTGCATACAGCAAAGACTGTGGAGCATTTACAGCCAGAGCATGGGGGCAGTAGATGGGAAATCGCTAAGCGGAACTTGATTAGACATCGAAGGTAGGAAGATTCTTGTTAAAGGCAGGAATCAAAAACTTAAATAGGAGGATGGGGGGTGAAAAATCTGATCAGATATCATGGATGGGCGGATTCTTGATAAATTGACTTTGCAGAATTCTTTTGTTAAAACTGGGCTTGGCAGTCTTCCAAAAGAGGACTAATAGGGGCCTGACTAAAGTTTGGTCAAGTGGGGAAATCTCCAGTAGTGATCACAGGAGATGTATTCAGCTTTCATGTTAATCATGTGCCACTGTTTGGGCAATGTTTGCCTCAAAGCCCACGACACAGGAAAGCTGTCTCTTAAGTGTGATTTTTAGATGAGGAAGATGTATCCGTTATTTGGCCACAGTATTGCTGTGTAACAAACAGCCACAGATCTCTAGTGACTTAACACAATAAGTGTTTTTCTAGATCACAGGTCTTCTGCTGGGCCCCCTTACATGCCTGAGGGTTGGCCAGCTCTCAGCTGACCTGAGGGCACTGCTTGGAAGTCTGGATGCCTCTACTTGGCTTCCTGTGATTTTTGTCCTGCAGCAGAGGTGCCAGGGGCTTCTCTAAGTCTCTCATTGGCCAGAGTAAGTCACAGCTCAAGCCCAGAGATTGAGTAGAAGGACCCTGAGGGCCCTGTGGAGCTGAGCTGGGACACTCAGAGGGGGACACATTGGGACCCTGAATGCATCAAGCTCCCAGAGAAGAAGCGAAGGCAAACCCACAGTCCTGACCTTCAAGCCTTAGCTGCTGCCACGGTGCTGTCTTAGCCTGAGTTCCTCTCTTTTCTTTGTAGAGTTCTTTCCCCTGGTCAGACAAAAATCAGAGACCATTTCAGAAGGCTGATATTTTGAAATCTCATCAGCCCTGTAAAACAGGGGTGTTTCCTCTTCATACAACTGATAATGTGGCAGTGGAGACAGATAGAAAGGGTGGCCGTGTGCAATTTAAAATAGTGCACTAGGAGAGAGGGCTGTATGATCCACTCTTGGGGATGGGACACAATGATAAGAGGGAGTTTACCTAACAGATGCAATCAGTGTAACCTAATTCTTTGTACCCTCCATGAACCTGAAACAATAAAAATAAATAAATAAATAAAATTGCACACACTATTTTAAATTGCACATGAACTTTATGGCCACCCTCTATATTCAGGAGATTATACTGTAATACAGCAAGGGCCCTAATAGAGGTTGTACATAGAAAATTATTTTTAAATATAGAACATGGTATTGTCATCACAGTCTTTGGGTGGTTTTGACAGACAATTAGCCCCTCTCTGTTACTATTTTCAGGACAAATTAGAGTATCACTTCAACTTTTTTAAAAAGCTGCTGTTATTAATTCTGGTGGATATTTTCAACATTTACTAGGCTAATAAATATTGACCTGTACGGTAGGACATGTGAGTTAATGAGTTCATTGCAAAATTTGTAAATTCTCTGTCTTTGGATGGGGCGTGGCAAGTTTGGATTCCCCTAGTGCGGATGCTGAGCAAACACTTGGGGCCAGGTGGTTTATCTGGGAAGCAATGCCAGGAAGCACAGGTGAGTGGGAATTGTGACCCAGGGAGGAGAAAGTCCCAAACAGGTACATCCAGGAGCTGGTTACCACTATGAGCAACTTGGACTCAACCTCACTGGGAGTCCCGTGAAGAACTGAGTAGTCAGGCCTCAGAATCATCCCACTGATGTCAGAAAGACTAGTCTGTCTGTCTGCTGGTTGTCATTCCTTACTGGTTAATGGTTTGCTTTGAAGGCATTAAATTCTTTATCTACCAGGCTACCCCAGGAACAGGCTGAGCAGCCCAGAGTAGGCAGGAAGTGGAGAAGCGGAGGCAGGCGTGTGAGGAGGGAAGCTGTCCCTATGCACAGGAAGGGCTCACCACAGCTTCAGGTGAGCCCAGGGACTGTAGGACAGGGCTGAAGGGCACGGAGCCCCTTCACTGGAGAGCAGCCACTTCCATGCTAAGTGGTCCTTTAAGGCTTTGTTGAGGAATTTAGTTTGAGTGCATCGACCCTAAGAAATTTCTGAATTAACCCTAGTGTGGCCATACCCCATGGAACAGAAATGCAAGGTTCAGAGTGCTCATTTTCCTGTGCCTGAGTGTGGATGAAGAGTTATTTTTATTTTATTTATTTATTTTTTTGAGACAGAGTTTCACTATGTCACCCTTGGTAGAGTACCACAGCGTCACAGCTCATAGCAACCTCAAACTCTTGGGCTTAAGCGATTCTCTTGCCTCAACCTCCCTAGTAGCTAAAACTATAGGTGCCTGCCACAACATCCAGCTATTTTTTGTTGCAGTTGTCATTGCTGTTTAGCAGGCCCAGGCTGGGTTGGAACCCACCAGCCTTGGTGTATGTGGCTGGCGCCCTACTCACTGAACTATGGGCATAGTTCATGAAGGGTTATTTTTAAAAGATGACCTTTGTGCTGTCTTCTCATCTGTTGAGCCGTGGGGCAGAGGTTCCTATGCAGGCTCCTGTCCTTGCCACAATTCTCTCAAGGTTGACTCACAATGTTGGCTCAGGCTTACAGTTCCATTTATAACTCCAGCATCAAGCACGCATTGGTACTTGCCAGGAAGTGTTATCTTCAACTCACTCATGCCATATACCTGTTGAGAGCTTGGCTGAGAACAGTATTTGTGGAGGGCTGACCTGAAGGACTTATGTCCTTTCATTCTTCTAGGCCAGGGGTTGGCACGCATTTTCTATAAAGGGCCATAGGAAATGACTTTAGGCTTTGCAGGCAAGACAGTCTCTGTTGCAGGTATTCAACAAGGCCCTTGTAGCTCTGAATAAGCTACAGATAACACATTAAGGAATGGGCGTGGCTGTGTGCTGATAAAGCTTTATTTACAGAAATGGTTGTGTGCTGGATGTGGTCTGCAGGCCACAGTTTGCTGACCTCAGAGTGCTCGAGACCGTGCAGCCTAATGCTGAATAGATTCAGGCAAACTGCTGAGAGCATTGTCCTGAGACTGTAGTATGTCTCCCTTCAGAATTAATTAACTTCTATGACCTACTGTAGAGGATTACCATTAACCTGTGATTAATTACCTGTACTGAATTGCATGGAGCAGGATGCACTGAACCATAATGCTATTGATGGAGAAACTGCCCCCTCAAAGTCACCCTTTCAGATGCCTTTGGGGAAATCTGTCCTGACATTTTGTACTGTCCTCTTTTTCAGAACGCTTGTGAGCATTGAGCAATTGGCTCATCTTTTGTTAGGGACACTCCAAGTTAAACTGTGTAACCAGATTTTCATTTTCTCCTAGGAGCCAGAGACATTGAGTCAGATTTGTGTGTCTCCTGGCTCAAGTGCGCAGGCAATATGGGCCACAGTCTAGAAGGAGCCTCCTTCTTGGATGTGGGTCTCTGCCGTTGTTTCTCTCATTTCCTTCTCCATCTTCTGGTATTCTGTCATGATGAGGTGTACGTTTCCTTGAGAGCTGCCTCAAAGCCCTTTTGGAACAAGGCAGGAAAGAAAACAAGTGAAGAGAGGGGAAGAAGACAGCACATCCCTGATGTGTCTGGGCCTGGACACTGTATGTCTCACATGCCAACCCTGAGCGCCTCCGTAATCACGGTTCGAGTTCCCATTCTGCTTCACCCAGGAATCTAGTCTTTGACTAAGTTCCTCGTTCTACTTACTTCTGGGAATTCCTGGGGCATGATACCATGTGCCACAGATCCTCTCCCCCTCCCCACCCATCCTGTGGGTCCTCTGGCGGTGGTGACGGTGGTGGTGTCTCTCAGAAGCAGAACTCTGTTCTTCAGCCTATCACTTCTTGCCATCTTGTGACCAGTTGGCCTCTCAATGTGACATACAGGCCCATCCCTTAATTCTCTGGTGAGAGCAAGTGGTAATGTGTAAAAAACCATGTCCAGAGTCTGGAGACAGCAAAGGAGCTACAATGCAGCAAGAGCAGCAGCTTGCTGAGGCTGTCAAGATTCACACACAAGGTCAGCAAACCAAGGCCATGGGCTACACCCACGAGTGACCCTGCCAGCTGAAATACGTTTTCATTTTTAGATGGTGGGGGGGGGAAGGGAAGAATAATATTTTATCACATGAGGAAATTATATAAAATTCAAATTTCTGTGAATAAAGTTTTATTGGCACACATGTCGTTAGCATCCTTCTCAGCCTTGGAAAAGTGTGCTGCATTCCCCAAAGCAGCTTCAGGTGGTTTAGAGGGAAGCAAAATATGGCAATAATGAAGCTCTTTCTGCTCATCATATCCTAGCACCTTGCCCGGGACCTGGTACCTGGAAGAGCCTTGGCAAGTATGCGTGGACCAGCTGTATGAAACATTTGGCAGATGAAGCCAGGTAAGAAAGGAACTAAAGGTTAAGAAAAGAGGCTGAGAGGAGAAACTGAAGTGGCGGGATGCATGCTGGATTTTTGATTCTGCCACTGACGAGCCGTATGACCCCATGTAAATCACTTCTCTGAGTTTTAGTTATAAAGCAGGGATCATACCAGTACTCACCTCAGAGGTGTTGCCTGAGACCTAAAAGAGTCAATATATATAGAAAGTGCTTAGCATAGAGCCTGGCCCGAGCATGAGCCTGTTGTAGGTAGAAATGAATGCTCCAGTGAAGTCATGTTCAAGCCCTGACCCTGCTGCCTGTGAATGTGACCTGACTGGGAAACAGAGTCTTTGCAGATATGATCAAGTTAAGATGAGATGACACTGGATTGGGGTGGGCCTTAATCCAATGACTGGCATCTTTATAAGAAGAAGGAAATTTGGATAGAGAGACACGCAGCCATGTGACTGCAGAGGCAGAGGCTTTGTGATGCAGCCACAAGCCAGGAAATGCACTGGGTCACCAATGGCCAGAAGAGACAAGGCAGCTTCTCCCCAAGAGGTTTCAGAGTGACCACGATGTCCCTGCTGACACCTAGGTGTTGGACGTCTGGTCTCTCCAATCAGGAGAGAATACGTTTCTAAGTTCCCAGTTTGTGGTCATTTGTTATGGTGACCCCAGGAAATGACCACAGGGGGCCATAAACCCTAAGTGCCATCAGGGTTGAAGGGGAGGCCTTGTTGAAAGGGAGGCAATGGATGGTGCAGGTGCTCTGCAGGGACTTGAGTCTGTGTCCTGAGAGCCAGTCTCTTTGGGCACCTGCAATATCTACAGTATCGTGTCCCACCACTGTGCGCATGGCAGGGCCTAGCCCTGCCAGCTCAGCTGCAGCCTCAACCAACAGTGGAGTGTGGGGGATAAATACACTGGCTTCTGTGGCCCAGGGTTGGGCTGACTCTGAGGGGTGCCTTACCTGGTGCTGAGCTTCAGTTGCCCCTGACTTCCCCACAGCAACTTCCTTAAACACACACCTTAGGGATTTCCTTCCCCTCTCTGCTCCCCAGCAGTTGCTTCTTGGGGTCACCTCCCCAGTAAATGCTTGCACTCACTCCCTGGTCTCAGCCTTTGCTTCTAGGGCAGCCCAGATGGAGCCTGCGAACTTATAGATGGTGGGTGAACGGGCAGTATCCTGGGGAGGCCCAGAGAGGCTCCCAGTCCAGGGCACAGATGGGGTGGAGGGGAATAGAACTCGACAAGAGAAGGACGACTGGGATGGAGGAAAGAATGTGACTACGGCCATAGATGTAGGGAATTTAACAAATGAGAAAGCTGAGATAAGATCCTTTGGGAAAAGAAATCCAGTGGGATGGATTTCTTTACTTTCTTAAAACAATCATTATTGAAGTAAAATAGTCACCTGATCACAAAAATCACGTAGTCTAGAATAGTGGTCTAGTGGCTGGCAGGAGTTCCTCATCCCATCTCTCACTCCCATCTCCTAGAGTCAGCCTCCTTTGGTCACTTGCAGGTGTCCACTCTGGTGGTTGTCCCTGAGCCTCCAAAGTGCAGGCTTCCTTGGTTATTTTGGGGTTTGCCCACCTTGGGCACTGTCTACTGACTATGCAGGGGCTGAAGGACAGTGGGGTAGACAGAACCAGGCCCCTGGTACTCACATGCCTTCTCTCCTCCATTCAGCCAAACACTAGTCTGGGAGCGGCCGATGGTCCCAAATCTTTGACTTTAAGATAGGGAGCTCTCCAGGTGGGCCTGGCTTAATTACAGAAGAGCTTTACACTTGGGTCTAGAGGTCTAGGAGGGAGGGAGACAAAGATTCAGAGTGCAAGGGAGATTTGATGTGTGGGAAGTACTCCACCTTAGCCTTAGCTGGCTTGAAGATGGAGGTGCCACATGGCAAGGAGTTGTGGGCAACTTCCAGAGGACGTCCACCAAGGATACCAGGACCTCAGTCCTACAGGCCCAAGGAACTGAAGTCCGACACAGTCACGTGACTGCAGCAGGCTGCAGACAAAGCAGCCTCAATTTCAGCCTTGTGAGTTGAAACCCTGAGCTCAGAACCCAGCCATATTGCACCTGGTCTCCCGATCCACAAGGCTGAAAGTTCATAAGTATTGTTTTAAGCTGCTAAGTTTATGGTGAATTGTTTTGCAGCATAGATACCTAATACACAGGTGTCACATGATGTAATGACTGCATTGTCACGCCATTCTTCATCACCCTGTTGGGCTCCAGCCAGCCTAATTTTATTTGCTATTAGTCACATAGTCACTTTTTAATTTGCTATTAGTGATCTTGGTCACTTTTGCAGCAAGACAGCAACCACGGACAATATGTCAACAATTGGGTGTGGTTGTGTGCCAATAAAACTTTATTTACAACTAAAGGAAAAAAGACCATCTACCTTCCAGATTCCTACTCTACCTCCTCTGTCCAGGGAACCATTACTCTCACCAGATTCAGGCTGCTGCCCCTGGTGAACTCTCGGCTCCCTCCTTAAGAGTCTATTTCCAATTTATGAAAAGCAGATTTCTGATTGAAGTGTAGTAATGGGAAGCCCTGGGAGTATCCAGGCTTATCTCTCTCCTTGCCACTGGCTTTTAAAATAGTTTGCTTCTATCTGATTCTGTCTGAGAGAGAGGCAGAGGCCTCCTGGGGCATAAAGATGGGGACCCAGTCCCTGGCACCTTCTCCTTTGGGGACAGAGAGTTTGAAATATCCTTATAAACAAACTCAAGCCTCAGTCAGCCCAGGCAGCTCAAGCCAGGGGTCACAGCTGGAAACATTTTCATGGGAAATTCAGAGTTGTCAAAGGCATTTATCCGGCATTTTATTGTAATTGGTTAATTTATTCTTTATTTACCTTGCGGATAGGATCTGAAAGTTGAAGCTGGGTAATGCTGCCTCTTTCTGTTCCACACTGTCAGGAAAATATTTGTCTCCTTGGGGTTGGATTTTTTTTTTTTTTTTTTTTTTTTTTTTTAGAAGAGAAATGGAGCTTTGGAATAAATTTTCCACTGCTCACGACAAGCAGCCCCCAGCCACCATGGCCTGTGTTCTTTTAAGTCACAGAAAACTAGTTTCTGCCGAGAACATTCAAATGTTTCAGCTTAGACTGCAGAACTTGGAACTGATCTTCTCGGATCGTTGCTGGAAGTCAGTCCAGGAGCTTTTGGAATAATCCGCCTCATGACTAGGGAATGAGGAGCAAACTCCGGTAGCATCTCCGCTTATGGAGATGAGACCCGTGAACCCTGGGCACAAGCAGCATCCGCCTGTTCGTAGCTGTACTTTTGGAACATGTAGTCATCCTGCTTCGGAGCCAGGGAGCTGCCAGGGCACTTTGTGTGTTAAGCTGCTCATCATTTTCAATTGTTCTCCAAATAAAACAGGCCCTGGAGCCGAGGCAAATGCCATAGAAGGCATTTTTCCATTGGGTGTGGGTCCAGAATAAATAATCAAAAGAAATCTGCTCCTCCAACCACTACTTGGAAATAGCTTTTAATTCAGACCAGTCAGAAGCCATGGATAGCTGCAGAGTAGAGTAGGGAGCATCAAAGCCAAAGTCAGCAGCTGCCCCAGCGTGCTTCACCAAGGATGCCTGCTCCTGAATTGTCCACCTGTGACCTGGTGACAGAACGCAGTGGCTCTGTCTTTCTCCTCTCACCTCTCTTCCCCCCTCCCTCCCTTTCCCCCTCTGCTCTTCTCTTTGGCTCTGTCTCGCCTCCCACTTTCTGTTATAAGTCCTTTGCCTTAAAAAACAAACCCCCCTCTCCACCCATTAATCTTGCAGTGATTAAAGACTCTACAAAAAGTTGAGAAAATGCCATGGTATAGCTGGTCCCTTGGACCCTGTGCCCAGCTCCCCCAGAGTCACACCTCATGTGACAATAGTGCCATATCAAAACAGGAAGTCAATGTGGGCATGTGTGCCCGGTTCCTGTCATTGAGCTTTCATCCTTTGGTACTCACGTTTTCATTCTACATTTATTCCATTTTCAGGTTTCTTAACTCCTGGACAACACGTATGTCGTATTTGTATTCTTACAGATAGAGATGCCCTCTTTTCTCTCTGTTTGCTCATTTTTGAGTTATTCGACTGGGCCCTTCTGTTAGGCACTCCTGCAGGGAAAAAGAGAATGTGAGGAACCAAGCCTTGACCTTGCCGGGCCCCATTTGAAGTGCTCTCACATCCTTCACTGTGTTCAGTCTTCATTTATTTTCCTTTAATAAGTGAGAGGAGATGAAACTGAAATGGGCTCAGCTCGCTCTTGGTACGAAGCTCTGATTGCAGAGTTGATGAGAAAGCTGTTCAGACTGTGCCTGGGATTCTGTGGCCAATCTGTGCGTGTCCATCAGGCGGGCAGCCTCCCGTGACATGGGCAATCACTGGAGGAGCTGCAGATGAGGCCTGGCATCCGGCAGAGGCCGAGGGCCCATGGCTTTTCCAGTTACTCGGCCTGGTTGTCTGCCTGGGCTTTTACGATGTTGGGTTTTCTGGGGAGCTGGGAAGTAGAGGAGCCCACTATCTTCTCTTCCTGCAAGGAGAAATGGGGTCTTTGAGTGCTCCAGAGATGTCACTGGAGTAGATGTGCAGCTTCTGGCCCGTTTGACCTCCAAAAAGTGGCCTTTCTTTCTGAGTGAAGCTTTGGGGCAGTTGATTAGGAGACATAGGACAGCAGATGCAAGCCTGATCATTTAGGGCAGGGGTCCTCAAACTTTTTAAACAGGGG
This sequence comes from Galagoides demidoff, assembly GCA_963574575.1. Lineage (NCBI taxonomy): Eukaryota > Metazoa > Chordata > Mammalia > Primates > Galagidae > Galagoides > Galagoides demidoff. The sequence goes on from CAUYQV010121533.1 coordinate 10,951, forward strand.
CCAGTTTCACTGTCCCTCAGACCATTGGAGGGCCGGGCTGTGGGCCCCAGGACGAGTCAGCTGCTAAGCAGGACAGGCAGCAGCAGCAAAAACACCCGGCGGGCCGGATAAATGTCCTAGGCAGGCTGCATGTGGCCCGCAGGCTGTAGTTTGAGGACACCTGATTTAGGGAGATTCTGTCAGCAGCCCGACTGCTCTCCCTCCACCTATCTTCCTTCACTAGGAATTATCTGGGACAGGAGGGGAGAGCGAGCAACACTCTGTCTGTCCATCCAGGTGGGGCTCAGGGATCTTCTGAACCAGTGAGCACAAAGGAGAGCCCCAGGGGCTGGAAAAGCTGTGGACTTTACTTTGTCTCAAGTCAACCTTTCTGGAACATTTAGTGTCAGAGAGTGATGAACTTGAGATTTTCTTTCTCTTTCCAATCAGGCCATATATAAAAACGAAGGAAACCAGGCTACTGGGGGACAGTACCCAGGGATTTCCAGACACACCCACCATCTCTCTTAACTGGGTGGGCAGAGTGGGAGCCTCGACAGAGGCTGGGGCACAGGTCGAGTAAGGCTGCCCTGTCCAGATGGGGCAGAGGTGAGGACAAGAAATTCCACTGCCTATAGAGAGCATCCTGTTCCAGCTGAATTGGTCACCGAGGGCTTTAGAATTCAACCTTCTTTACCCTGTCTGAGTCTATCCACTCACATGGCATAATGCATTGGGGGAAATAATAGCTGCAAACAAGCCTGGGATCTGGAAAGAAAGACTTTGGTGGGTGGGTTGGTGTGGAGGGAACCAAGGCTAGTTAAGGTCTCTAGACGCCTAAGGCATAGAGCCTGCACCAGCGTGCTGGTGGGGGCAGTTGGGTATGAAACACATCAAGGAATTAAAGTCACTTAATGACGCAGGTGGTGGTGACAGTGGTGATAATATATCTATGTGACCTTGCATAAAGTACTTAACCTTTCTCTCTCCTCATCTGTAAAACTGGGGCTCAGTAGGCAGAATAATGCTCCCCAATATGTCCATGACAGGGAATTAAGGCTGAAGATAGAATTAAAGCTGCTGATCAGCTGATTTTCAGGTGAGGAGATTATCTTGGACTGTTGGAGTGAGCTGCTTAAAAGTGGAAGAAGGAGGCAGAGAGGAGGCCAGAGAGACGGGATGTGGGAAGGAGAGGGCCGGTGGCTGACTGGAGAAGGAAGAGGCCGTGAGCTGCAGGCTACAGGCGGCCCCTAGGATCTGGAGAAGATGAGAAATAGGTTCTGTCCTCAAGGCTGCAGAGAGAGGGCAGCCTGGAGATACCTGGGCTCCAGCCCACAGGGACCCATGCCAGACTTTTAACCTGCAGGACTCTAGTGACAATAATTTTATGTCACTTTCAGTTTCTGGGTTTATGACAATTTGTTATAGCAGCACACTTGTACCTACCTTTTGGGGTGGCTGTGAATTTTAAATGTTATTATGTGGAAAGCATCTTAGAAGGGTGCATGGCTCAGTATAGCATCAATGCTGCTGCTGCTGCTGCTGGTGGTTCTGGTTGGTGGTGATGCTGATGGCAGTGATGGTGGTGATGATGATGATGGTGGTAGTCATGGTGATGGTGACGATGATGGAGAAGATTTTTATAATTGCCACTGATGTAAATATACTTACCTTGAGGGATGTCCACACTTAAAGAGTATCAAGAAGAAAGGGGAGTCAAGGAAGGTGGAAGGAAGAGGTGTGACAATGAAAACCCAAAGTCTGCAGGGTCACGTGTTCACAGGAGGCAAGAGTGGGCAGAGGTGGTGAGGGTGGTCAAGTGTTGGGGGGAAGTTGGGTAGGGAAGGCATGACAAGCAGAGACTAGAAGGGCCTCCCCTGATTTGCCAGGGTGGAGAAAGAGCCCTGAGCTGGGAGTCCAGCCCTTGAGCACCACAGCCAGGTCTGTCCCTCTTGGCAGCCGCCAGTCACATGTGGCTGCGGAGCACTTGGGGTGGGGCTAATGCGAAGCCAGATGTGCTGCAAGTTAATCAATGTACATGGAGTTTCAAATACTTGGGGAAAACAGGAAGGTAGACGCGCTCATTATTAATTTGTTATGTTGATTACATGTTGAAATGGTAAGATTTTGGACAGATCAGGTTGAATGAAACCTATTAAATTAATCTCACTTTTTTTTACTTTTTAAAATGTGGCTACTAGAACATTTAAAATGGCGTCTGTGGCTCACATCCCGAGTGTATTAGACAGCACTGTGTGTGACCTAACTGCACTGCTAAATATGGGTGTGACTTTGGGCAAGGGCTGCTTTGTGTCCTCTGGGTCTCTGTCTCCTTGTTTATAAAGACAGGTGACCTCCAAGGTCTGCGTAGGGCACCCTGGGCTTTGGTAACTGGGTCTCGGGGGAACATAATAGCAGGATGGGGTATTGTCATATTCAGAACAGGTAGAGAAGCCGAGGCCAGGACTGCTTTGGGGGGAGTTTAACAATGACAGCGAGGAGAAAGAAGGACTTAGAGTCATTATTCATACTCTTGCAGAGACTTGGGCAATTTATAATCCAAGGAGAGGGAACTAATGTAGAGGGAGAGATTAGATCAACAAGACAGAGAGTGGATTGATGCGAGATGAGCAAAGGCAGCAAGAAGATTGAAGGTCAGGACAGGAGTTAACCTTGGAGGAGCCAGGAGAGCATGAACAGGTGAGAAATAAATTAGACAATTAGCACACTCCTTGAAACTGTGTCTCAAAGCACAAATGGAATAGAATTGGGTGCCTCAACGGACAATGCTGCTAACAGGTGCGGCAGGAAGTCAGGAAAGGGAGAAGGGATTTGCTGCAGAAAAGGACCTTGGAGCCGGTGGGGAAAGATGCACATGAGTGGGCAGAGCGCAGCGGGAGGAGTGTGCACACGGTGGAGAGGTTGCAGCCAAGTGGGGCTGAGATAGGGAAGGCCCTGGAGCCAAGGTAAAAGCAACTACAGCCTGAATACTAAGGGAATGGAAAATCAAAGATAAGCATAAGTGGTTGTTTTTCTCTATGACCCTGTCCAATCTATTTTTCCAGTTTGAGTTGGGAGCTGGAAAGTCAGGCCAAGTAGGTGCTTGGTGCCCCTTAGAGTCAGACGGTAGATGGTGTTTCATTTCTGCACCTCTGCTCACTTGCTGTGTGGCCTTAGGGAAATGACCTGACCTCTCTGAGCCTCAGTTTCTTTAGGAGGCATTTTGGGCTGAATTATGTCCCCCTTCAAATTCGTGAGTTAAAACCCTAAGCCCCAGCACCTCAGAATGTGACTGTGTTTGGAGGCAAGGCCTGTGAAGAGGTGGCTAAGTTAGAATGAGGTCATTGGCGCAGGCCCTAAGGCAATGTTACCAGTGTCCTCACCAGAAGAGATTAAGACACAGATACAGCCAGAAAAGACCATTTGAGGACAAAGGGAGGAGGTGGCCTTCTATAAACCAAGGAGAGAGGCTTTAGAAAGAACCCCAACTCTGGTGACATCTTAATCTTGAACTTTAAACCTCCAGAACTGTGAGGAAGTAATTCTGTGGTTGAAGTCCCTGGTCTGTGGCAGCCCGAGCAGACTGACGTGGGGTGTAGCAAGACCTCCTCACGGGGTAGTCATGAGGAATTGTCAGACACAAGTCTCTCAGCCGTGCTAACAGCCAACCGGACCTGTAGCCTGGAAGCTTTCTGTGAGTGAGCAAGAGCCGGAAAATCCAGGTCTTCACGGCATCTGCCTCTGGGGTAGTGTCCATTCCTCTTCTTGCTGAGATGGCACCACCACGTGGAGTGGGGTCACTGGTGTGAGGTCCTGTGCACACAGCAGTCTCAGAAACCACATGATTTTACCCAACTTTCAGGTAGACCCAACTGCACAGGCTTCTAGCACCAGGAGGGACATTGGCACAAGTGATGGTGGTGATAGTTCGCTGCAGTCCCAGGTGTCATGGTGGGGATTCAGTCCTGCTGGGACTCCGGAGCAGCTGTGGGGCTGAGCTCTGCCCTCTTGCCCTGGCAGTGCAGAGCAGTTGCTCTCCCCTTGAACAGTTTGCTCTGCGCTGGACGCCGTTTCTGTAACGTCAATGCCTTCATGATTAGGGACCATCCTCAGAGAAGCCTGACCCCAGTGTTTGTCCCTGCCCATCCAGGAAGGATTAACATTGTCTTAATTCTGTCTAATGTTTCGAGAGTGGAATATGCTTTGCAAATCTTGGATTCCAAGAGCCACATTGAGGGGTACCCTCAGCACCCCATCTTCAACCAGTAAGTGGAGAAATTCCTTATCTCTTCCTAGAAAGCTTCCTGCACATCTCCTAAGTGCATCATGAGAAATGATCATTGTTTTCATCTTGTCTCAGCTTTAGACAGAGGCACAGTGAAATCACCACTGTTGCCTTCCTGTTAGACTCTATTCCCTGTTCTTGTCTGCCCATCTCACCTGGAAGGTGGAGGGGCCATGGTCCGGCTGTGCAATGCAGAGGAGGCTTATGAGGTTTATTTAGGTTTTGCAACCTTGAATGCCCGGCTCTTCCATTCTAACCGCCCCCAACACGGACTCCCTCCTGTGCTGCCTTAGCATAGGGAGCCAGTCTGCTAGCCGCTTACCCAGGCGGCAGTGGAGACCTGCTGGCCTTCCTTCCCCAGGAAAGAAGACAGGGAAGTGATAAACCTCAGCCTTATTTGTTTTTGTGCTGCAAAATCCAAACCTCATCTTTCTCCTGTTGCCACCAAATTGAGGACAGTCCTGTGTTCCTTTCACTGGCTTCTGGCTCATAACTCGGATGAGGAAGATCTTGGCATTTCGTGGGCCAAGCACTTGTCCCTCTTTTTTAAAGTCAGTCTTTGAGGTGTTGTGTTTCCTACTGTGTTTAAGTTCCATCGATTGGATTTCATTATAGGAACTAGCTGGCCCTTCCTGCCTCTCTCTCCCTCTTTCCACTCTTCTTCCCTCCCTTCTCTGGTGTGGCTCAGCCTGCTTGGGGCTGGAGCCCCGCAAGTCACACTGAAACAATATATTACTTGGAGGCAGGCATGTAAAATGAGGATACTTGGAGTAGAGCCCAGTGTCTTCTCTTTCCAAATAAACCCCGGTGCCCCCAGATGGAAAAACACGAGGCTGCTGGACGCTCTCCAGCTGAAAGGTGCTGCATTTGAGTTGTGAAAAGGATTCTTTTTATTTAGCAAATACCAAAGTTTCTCTTGGAGGTTTATTCTGTCCTATGGGGGATTGTTTGTCAGCTGGATGCTAAAAACAAAGGAAAAACACCAACTGTGGCACTTGCGCTTGTGACTTTGATGGATGACGAAAGGCCTGGACGTGGCTGGGCTCATTTAAAGCTGATAACACCAGGAGGAAACTGGGACACGTGGGGGCTGAGCGCCCAATGTCACACGATAGCAGCGGTGGCTGCCTCAGGGACCAGGGCTTCTGACGCCTGGGCACATGCTTGTCCTTGGCCAGTTGGGACTTTCTGGACTCTCACGTTGCAGAGGGAGAAGGCAGAATGTCCCAGAGACCTGGATTATGGAATCTGGTCCAAATGCTCCAGTCCCCATGCCCCATTTTGGTGATTCCACCCTCATGTGTTAACCCAGAGGCGTCAACGGCCGGGAATTGCCTGCCAGCCTCTCTCACGTATGCTTTCTCCTCCGGGGCCTCGGGCTCTGTATTTATTCCAGGGCAACGCTGGCTCTGGCTCTGTGGTGTGGGGGTAAATCCAAGGGCTTTTGATCTTTAATGGAGGGAAAAGGCTGCAATCTTCCTACCAACCCACCAGGGCTTTACTGAGGAATAGGATGCCCTGAGCTTCTCAGGAGACCCCTGTGACATGGGATGCGCCCTGTGCTTCTCTGTAAGGGCTGTGAATGGTTACCTAGGAGAAGCTCTAACTTCTGCCGACTCCCAGGGTCCTGCCAGACCCCTGCCCTTCTCCTTCAGTCATCCTGAACTTAATTTGGGTTTTTTCCTTGCTAATGAAGCCAACAGAAGTTCATCTTTCTGCTTCTTGCCTTCCACCTGTCCCTCTCTCAGAGTGGTCTCAAACATGCCCTCTGGCGTGCTTGCTTATCTGGGGAGCTGGTCCCATGCGCCTGGCTTTCTGATGGCTTTCCTCCCCACCGCCTGCCTCTGGGGTGAACACATTTGCCCACAACTGGACTCCCCTCCTCTCTACTATGTGACACTGTGTTCAAAACGAACATATCTGGGTGACAGAAGATTGATGCCTCCATAAAGACTTCCCGCGGCTCACACAATGCCCCTTTTGTAGGAGTCATGTTTAACTGCAGGGGCCATGCTTGCTGCACCCAAGCTGCCTCTTACCAAGATCATAACCCCCACTCCCCACCCAGGGCTTTCAGGAAATCAGGAACGCAGAACCGTTGTGAGGCTGTGTCTCTGCTGGGTCTGCTAGTCTCTGCCGCTGCAGGCTGCTTAGATTGGGTTCATATCCCACGGAGTTTTGAGCTGAGCCAATCTGACCCCCCATGATGGAATCTTCCCAGGAATGCCGCCCAAGACGTGGCCCCAATCCCCTAATTCAGAGATGGAAAATTGCAGTGTCTCTAAGCTGGGTAACATTTTGCTGAATACCAGAGCTGCCCCTGCCCACATTCTCAACTCTGCCTAAACCACCACCGACAGAGACAGCTGGCCGTCCTTCAGAGAGTGCAGAGTGTGCCACTCATGTCACACCCAGACAAGGAGTCTGGGCCACTCTTTCTCTGTTTTCCATGGCAAATGTCTGCAATGTACATTTCACCTTAAAAATCAGAGACATCTATGGTGGCCTTTGTGGGGCAGCAAAACCCTATGGGGTGAGGGAAGGTACCTCCCTCTGGTGCTTGCGGATGGAGGGGCCGGCTGTAAGATGCTTGCTGATAATGTGCCCAGCCATTTAATAATTATCACTCTTCTGTGCATGCATTACAGAAAATTCAAAGGACATAATGGAACTAGAAGTCACTTAGATCCTTCCCTTTAGAGTTGACCACTATTAACGATTATCTTTATGGAGGTGAAATTTGCATGACATAAAGTGAAAGTGGGTAATTTTAAAGTGTATAATTCAGTAGCACTTAGTACATTTATGGTGTGGCGCAGTCGCTACCTCCATCTGGTTCCAAAACATTTCTGTCACCTCAGAGTAAAACCGTACCATTAACTCTTTGATATACTGCCTTCTTGCCATTTTTCCGTCTATTTGATTATAGTTACTACTTTATCTTCAATAGTGCACCCCAATTTTTTGACAGTGTCAGAAGATTCATGTTATACCAACATTATTGTGGTATAATGTACACGTAATAAAATGTATTCATCTTGAATGTATGGGGTGATAGGTTCAGACAAATGTATCCACCTGGGTAACCTTGACCCTAGTCAAGTCCTAGAATGTTTCTGGCCCCCCAGAGAGTTCCCTCCAGCCCTTTTACAGGCAGCCTATCCTTCCCCACTCCAGGCAACCACTGTTGGATTTCTATTTGTGTAAGTTCTGGAGGTGTAGAACTTCAAATAAATACAATCATCCAGTGTATTTTCCTTCGTGCCCATCTTCTTCCACTCGACATTACCTTCTGAGATTCTCCTATGCAGCTTCATGAACCGGCAAGTGTGTTTTCTGCTATTGCTGAGTCCCATTCAATTGGATGAATGAGCAGGCAGTCTGAATAAGTATTATGAATAAACAGAAAGTTAATCCATGTGTTCTCCTATTGATGGGTGTTTCCCTTAGTTCTGTTACAAATCTTTTCTGTGTTTTTAATAACTTCACAATTTTTAATGCTTCCCTCCTGCCATGGGCTCTAATAATTTACCGAGTGACTTTTTTCTTTTTTAAATTCATGAGCATTTGGGTTCATGTGTTGTGTGATAAACACCTTTATACGCAAAGCTTTGTCCAGGAGAGATGCTTGAAAATAAATGGCAAAGTCGAGATTTTTAGCGTGCACTACCACGTGTGGAGATGCCTGACCCAGGCATCGTGGCAGCCTTGAGTACTTGGACTTTTTCCTCTTTGCAAAGTGCATGGTTGAAAAGTTATACCCATGTGAGCACAGATTATTCTAATTTGCATTTTTATTGCCGGAGAGATTGGACATTTCCCTCCATGAGTTTATATTGGATTCTTATATTTCTTTTGAATTAACGTTAATTTCCCTACCCACTTACCTGTTGGAGGTAGTGTTTTCTTATGAATTTATATCAAGTCTTTCAATGTGAAAGCTATCAACCCTTTGTCATATCTATTTCGGGTATTTACCTTAATTTGTTGTAATGGAATAATTCTGTTGATGATGTTTCTTGATTATCTAGCCCATCTATTGTTTCCTTGTGAATTTCTTCCATTATCTTGAATCACATAAAGTCCTCCTACACCCTAGTGTTTAAGAAATGTTGTACATTATTATGGTTTTAATTTATGCATTTAACACGTCTATAAATTATTTTGGTATACGAGTTGCGGTGAAAATCTAAATTCATTTATTTTTCCCAATCGTTATCCAGTTGTCCCAGCTCTATTCATTAAGTAATTTGTGCTTTTCCCTAGCTGGTGCTTCCTTTGTCATGTGGAAGTTCTTGAACTTCTGTCAAGTGTTGCTTTTTTTTTGAAACAGAGTCTCACTCTGTCACCTGAGCTAGAGTGCCATGGCCTCAGCCTAGCTTACTATAACCTCAAACTCCTGGGCTCAAGTGATCCTCCTGCCTCAGCCTCCTGTGTAGCTAGGAAAATAGGCGCCTGACATTATGGCTGGGTAATTTTTCTATTTTTCATAGAGGTGGGTCTCACTCTTTCTCAGGATGGTCTCAAACTCCTGAGCTCAAGGGATCTGCCCACCTCAGCCTCCCAGAGTGCTGAGATTACAGGTGTAAGCCACTGCACCTGGTCACGGGTTGCATTTGTTAACGCAGTTTTATAAGTATAGTTTATGAATACAGTTTTAATCCACAGCAGGCTGAAGCCCCCTCTCCCTTGCTTTTTCTTTGAAGTTAACTATTCCTGTTAGGTCAAGTTTCCAGGTGAGTTTTAGAATCATTCTGTAATCAAAGATCTTGACTTGATTTACACTAAACCAATACACTTATTTGAAAAGAATTAACATCTTGGCAAATTATCATGCTGGGTGTATCTGGGATATGGACACTAGAACCAGCCTAAACTGGGGTATAGAGATGAGGGGAAGGGCCGGGGGGAGAGGGGGCAGCGCTGTGTTTTTAAGCCCTACATCTGGAAGCTTGCTAAGCTTTTGGTAACAGGATTTTCCATACTTTGTGACACCTGTAGACGAAACTCCTAGAGCAGCTCTGTGCTTGGGCCACACTGTAGGAGAGTTTGGGCCAGCACAACCCAAGTCTCTGCTCCCCACACAGAGCACCAGGCAAAGCAACAGAGACCTGGAGCCTCCCATCTTGGCCTGGTCACCCGCACCAGGGTTATTATAATTTCTTTCCACCTGGTTCTGCCATTGGCACTCCTGCTTTTCCAGGGCAACATGACCAGCCCACCTAAGGCCTTTTGCAAAGGGCAAAATCAATCAGGTCATCTTCTTTAAGCTTTGTTTGAAAGGCTGAACCAATTGGATAATCCACAGGGAACTCATGTTGAGGATAGTCACGGATCAGAGCAGGGGCAAGCTGAAATACGGTTAGGAAATGAAGTGCCCACCACAGTGAGGCTCTTGTATCAGTTCTTTTGTGTTTTACAGCAAGACCTACTGACATTCCCTTTCTGTCTCTGCCTTAGTTTCCAAGTGCCTAGGGTCCCCTAAACACGCGCCCAGAGGCAGGAGCCGCGTCATGGTTGAAAGCCCATGCCTCTCCCAACAAGATTTCAGGTTCATCCCTGTTGCCATTTACTTCCGGGGGCTTCTGCTCTGTGCCCCCTTGGTTGTGGGGCATCATTAGCTTCCTCTAAAAGTTACAAAGGACACAGATCACTATTATACTCAGCTTATGTCCAAGGGTTCTGCATCCATGGATTCAATCAACCTCCGGTGGAAAATAATTAGAAAAAAATTGTACTGAACACATGCAGACTTTTTTTGATTATTATTCCCTAAACAATACAGTATAACAACTATTTATGTGGGATTTACATTGTATTTAGTATTAAAAGTAACCTAGAGATGATTTATATTACATGGGAGGTCGTGCATAAATTATATGCAAATATGACACCATTTTCTATCAGGGATTTGAGCATCTGTGGATTTTGGTATCACCTAGGATCCAGGAACCAATCCCCCCTGGATACCGAGGGATGACCATACTTAGAATCAGTGGTGTGCTGGTAAATGTTTAACAACCAGCTCTCCAGAAAAAGAAAGTATATATGTGTGTCTGCTATTAACACTAATAATGCACAGCACATACTCTGCAAATAATAATGAAATATACACATTTTTAAAGCATAAATCCCATCTAGCCAATTGATTCTCATAGAAGGTGTTGCTTGATTTTTGCCAAACTTTTACATCTATACCCAACCAATGGTTGTAATTGGCTAACAAGTATAGTTCACTTGCAAATATTTCTGATATTTTTGTTTATGTTAATAAGAAAGATGAAAATGAAATAGCCAAGGTGCTTGTATGTTGGAACTCCAATCACTCAGCAATAATGTGAGGAACTTTGCTGAATTGAATTATATTTTTAAAATACTAGAAGAATATTTCCTCAAACTTTTTGGTGTTATTCACAGTTTAATAGCTATAGACCTGTGTTTTAAGGTTTATCTGCATTATTATTTTATCTTCCATTTCTTTCTTAAGTCTAGATAATCAATAAAACCATAAGCAAAGCCCTGATTTGTACTATTTGCCAATTTCCATGGTGTAAACGCTCCAAACATGGTTAGCTCAAGCTACCAATGTGATTTCACTGGACATAGAATTAGGAATGGCTTTGTGTGCAGTATTTCTACCCATCGGATGCTATGAATATTAATAGCCTCAACTGCATGGGTAATAATACAATGTAGTAAAATAAGTTCGAAAAAATGAGTGTGTTTATTGCCTTTACTTCTAATAGTATAATTTATTTAATTGAAGTTTATATTATTAAATTTTGAGTAACGGTTGTGCTTAGTAACCAGCTTGAAAAATTCTTGAAAATTTAACAATCAGCTCCCATGGCTCGGTGCCTGTGGCTCAATCGGCTAAGGCGCCAGCCACGTACACCTAAGGTGGCGGGTTCGAATCCCCAGCCCAGGCCCGCCAAACAACAATGATGGCTGCAACCAAAAAATGGCTGGGCGTTGTGGCGGGCGCCTGT
>CAUYQV010121537.1:0-18808 GCA_963574575.1 Galagoides demidoff
CCTGTGGTCCCAGCTACTTGGGAGGCGGAGGCAGGAGACTCGCTTGAGCCCAGGAGTTGGAGGTTGCTATGAGCTGTGATGCCATGGCACTCTACCCAGGGGGATAGCTTAAGGCTCTGTCTCAAAAAAAAAAAAAAAAAAATAAAAAAAGAAAGAAACCAACATAAGTCCTTAATGCCTCACAAGGCTATTGTGAGAATTAAATAAAACAATAAAAATAGCTTTACCAGACACAGTCTGCTAAGGGTTATCTCTCTCCCCTCACAGACCCCAGGAAGTTGGGGCAATGATCTCTCTCATTTTGTAGATAGAGAAACTGAGGTTCAAAAGTGTTCAGTAACTTGAGCAGGGCCTCTTGGCCACCGTACTGTATACCCTGCACTAGAAGAAGAAGGTGTTAACTACACAAATGGGAAAGGAGTATAACTCGCTGTGTGACCTTGGGCAAGTCCTTCTTTGTGAGGCTCAGTCTCCCATTCTGTAAAATGAGGGATACATTTGAATCATTGGGAAAGATCTTTGTTAATCTCAACGTTAGGGCTTTGAACATTTCAGTGAACTTAAGACTTCCAGGATTCCTCTAAAGTCCGATGCCTTCCCTTGTCCATTCTGTGGGGGATAAATGTGTATTTCTGTTTGTTTTAATAACATTTGTAGGAGCTTTATATAGTGTCTATGTCTGCTTACATTAGACACTGTGTATTATAGTTAAGAGTCTCACTATTTCCCATATAACCTTTGTTTTTTATGGGTTTGGGCGAGCTCAGCTGTAAAAACTCTCAACTGAAATTTTTTTTTCCAAACGAATTGGGTCTAAATCAGGAGGCTGGTTTTAGACACTTTAGAGGGTGCATATTTTTTTTCTTCCCAGTCACTTTTCATTTAAAAATGAGACTAGCTCTTTTCTTAGTTTCGTTTCTTTTATAAAGATTTAGCAAGACTGTAAGTTTAACTGCTGGTTGTGTAGAGAGAGAGTACCCAGCGCTTTTATCTAAGAGAGCCCTGGGCTGGAAGCCTGCAGACCTGCCTGCTATTTCCCCCCGCTCAATTTTTGACTGGCCTTGTGACTCTGAGCTGGTCACATCAACTCTCTGAGCCTTTCTGCCCCATCTGTCCATGGGGAACATCATTTCTGCCCTGGCTTCTTTCTAGCTTATAGGGAGGAAAATGTGCTTATAGGAGGCAAATGGAGGTAATGTGCTCTGTAAACACCAGAGGCTGCTGCAAAGAATCACATGCTGAGTTTTTCACTGGGAGAAAATAGACTCCTGGGATCAGAATGTTACAGACAGGAAAAATCCTGGCGATCTTGGGCACTACCCCCTTCCTCATTTTATAGATAGGATCCACCTCTGATGGGAGAAGAGGGTGCTGGGGAAAGGTTAGAGTTAGAATCCCAGAGTCCTTCACATAACTCCTTCCTTCTTTTTATCTCTGCCATACTTTGTGGAGCAAGGAAGATCAGACTGAAAGCAGCTGTTTTGGGGTACAATGTGTGTACACACACACGCACATACCCATACGTGCCCCTCAGCAGTGCTCCCAGAGGTAGGGAAAAACCACATCTCTGGAAGCAGCCAAACCTGCATTTTAATCCAAACCCAATCTGCCTTTTACCATCTATGTGACCTTGAACAAAGTCCTTCGCCTCTATGAGTTTCAACTGCCTCAATATTGACCTCATAGAATCCTATGAGGATTACATGAAATAATGCGTGCTAAGGCTTTAAATGGTTTGCTGTATATACTTAACTATTATTAGTTCGTTTGCCAATAGGTTTTGAATGTGGATAGAAAAAGACTAAATTTGGTGTGTGGAAGAAATAATAAAACTCTTTGAGACAAATATTTACTATAGTATGTTAACTGAGGATCATTAATAGGATCTGTTCTAATTCATTGTCTTTATCCCCACAGCGCCTAGTACATGGCAGGCACTCAGTAAATGTATGTTGAATAGGGTACTAAAAGTACCCTCTCAACAGAAGAAATTAGAAGGCAATTACAGCTTAATTTTTATTGCAAAAGTAATACTTATTCATTATTTTTAAAATTGAGAAAAATATAGCTAAGCAAGAGGAAAGATAAAAATTAACCTTAATCTCACAAGTCAGAGGTACAAGTGTAAATGTTTGATGTATATTCTTCCACTTTTTCTACATGAATGATATTTGTTTGCTTATTTATTTATTTATACTCAAAAGGAGTTACAATGGACAGTGTTTAGTAACATGAGAGGGGGTTTTCCCACTATATCATGAAAAATGTCCATGTCAAGTGCCACATTTTTTTTCTGATGGCTGAGTAGCAAACCTCCTGTACTGATAGATTTACTTAGGCAAGTCTGTTAATTATAGCATATCAGAGTGCTATAACTTTTCCTATTTTTTTCATTTTTTAAGAACAGTCCTGTAGTTAAACCTTTGTAATATCAGTGAGCATTTCCTTATGAAACACCTGGATTTTACTTGTATGTTCCTGACCATTCCATTTTTTCCCTATATTAAAAAAAAAGATCATTCCTTAATTCAAAAGTCGTTAAGTAATAACACTGCTTCTGCCATAGCCGGTGAAGTGTCTGCCAAACCGTGTTGAAACCTGGGTAGAGAATTAAAAAGTAAACAACAGGCTCTAAAGATACTTTCGTAGGAGGAAAGATTGAAGAGGGACAGAAGCCCAGAAGCCTTGTGGCAATGACAAGGGCTAGATCTCCAGTCTGGAGACCTTTGGCCTGCACAGCCTGGTTTGTGAAACCTGGAGCGACTCTGTTCCTGTCCCTGGGTTCAACTTTTTGGGGAGAGCTGGGGACTGGTTTGGGTGTTTGACCGGCTGCAGCAAGGCTTGGGGAGACCTCTCCTTGAGCAGCTGTTCCCTGACTCAACTTAGAGGTTCGGGTCTGAGATTCAAAATTGACATCACTGAATTTAGGACTCCACTGCTCTCTTCCCACAGAGGGTTTGGGCCCAGCCTGATGGGGGTTTCTGAGGAAGCCTGGTTATGCCAGACTTGTCTGTGGCTGCCAGGTTGTGCCCCTCAGAGCCCCCTCTCCTTTCTCTGGCTATAAGAAAGCAGGACCCAGGCACATTCTTCCCGTGCCTAGGATACTTCAGTATGCTAAAAATAGTTGCGGGAGCTGGGACCTGCGTGTAGCCAGAAGCTTGTGTGTGAGCTAAGCTGGAGTCCTGGGTTCGAATCTAGATAAGGTTTCTGTCTGTGCTATGGGACTTCTATCGCTTTTCTCCTTGGCTTCGCTCACTAAGCGTTGCAAAATTTCTAAAAGAATTCCCAAATCTTGGGCGGTGCCTGTGGCTCAAAGGGGTAGGGTATCGGCTCCATATGCCGCAGGTGGCGGGTTCAAACCCAGCCCCGGCCAAAAACTGCAAAAAAAAAAAGAAAAAGAAAAAAAAAGAATTCCCAAATCTTGGAAAAGGAGGGGAAGAAGAAGAAGAAAGAAACTTCGATTTTTCTTCCTGCTCCTCCCGGAGGGGTAGTGGGGCCTGGGGCCCGCTACTGAGGCCGGGAAAGGGGTGCTTCGGCCAGCTCATTACAGCGAGGTGTTGCCCTAGTTAAATCGCGGGCTTGTTTGATCTGGCGGCGGGTGGTGAGAGGAAAAAAGAAAAAAAGGGGGGGGCAAGAGTAAAGAGAAGCTCACACCTCCCCCACTGTTTCCTCGAGCCGTAAAACACCTTTTATTAACTCCTTCGCGTCCGAAAAGGCCCACGTGGCCTCTCAGCCCCTGCCACGGTGTTTACAGCCAAGGCTAATGGGGTCCCATATTCACTCTGATGCTGGGATGAGACGCCTGGGGCACGCTGGTACCCCTCGAGGCCTTGGCCTGGAGCTACCAGGGGTCTCTTTTCTCGTCTCCAAGCCCATAGCTGCAGTTCCAGGTGTGGAGAACTAAAATGCCAAGGGACGCTCGCTCGCACGTCTCGCCCCCTCCTTCGCCTCCTCCGCGTCCTTCGCAGTGAGCGGTGAGGAGCGCGAGCGCTGCAGAGCCGGCGTCCCCTCGGGCAATCACCGGAGCTGTTAGGACACAGAGGAGTGCTGAGCACACAGCCCTTGGAAACAAAACTAATGGTACAATATTATTGTTATTCGTGGACACAGAAACTGGACGGTGTTGACCGCTCCAGTTAGCTGGACACCGTCAGAGCCCCTTGACAATTTTTTTTTATTCACACCCACATTCAGCCATGGGTATGCATGTGAAGACACAAGGACTGACAGACTCTCTGGCACATACACATACGCACCCTATCCTTGTGCACAAATCTATATGCTCTCGCAAACGTTTGTTGAGTGATTTGTTGCAAGAGAGAAACTTAAGTGCCTCAATTTAACCATCAGTATTCACAGGCTTGTTGTATTCAAGTATAAAAATAATAATACCTGCTACAGCAACTTGTGGAGTCCTTACTGCCTGCTTAGAGCTGTGCTAAGCAGACCCTCCTTAGCCTCTGCACAGTTACAGGCTCCCTATGAGTTGCTGTACTATCTCATGTACACCTATAAGTTCAGAATTTCATACACACAAGTATATTCCTGGGCAAGAACTTCATACACACAAGCATATTTCTTGCCCTGGGGATGCTGTTCATCTGTGTGGTAGGGTCTCCTCTCTCCCAATAACCCCTTGAAACCACTGACTGCTGACCCCAGTGTGCATACTAATCCCAAGATAAGTGCAAACACAGGCCCACATGAATCAGAGCCTGGCCTCTGTGTCAAGTAATTCCTTTCCAGTTTTCATTTCTTCTGGTTCCCTTTAAGTTCCTTGTCTCCACCACCACCACCCCCATACACTAAGGAGAAAGTTGCGCTTTGTTCTAGAAAGAAATCCTTCTCTATTCCCTTCCCTTGACTTGATTTGGAGAGTGGTTTGATATTTATCAAAAGGGGAGAAGCAGCTGGGCTGGTGGCTCCCTCCTGTAATCTAAGCACTCTGGGAGGCCAAGGCGGGTGGATTGCCTGAGCACACAGATTCAAGGCCAGCCTGAGCAAGAACAAAACCCTGTCTCTAAAAGTAGCCAGGCATTGTGGTGGGCACCTATAGTCCCATCTACTTGGGACTCTTGAGACAAGAGAATCACTTGAGCCCAAGAGTGATTTGGAGGTTGCCGTAAACTGTGATGCCACGGTACACTACCAAGGGTAACAAAGTAAGACTGTCTCAAAAAAAAAAGAAAAGAAAAGAGAAAGAAAGAAAGAAAAATGAAAAAAGAGGATGAACAGAAACACAAACATTTCCACCTAGTAGGAATATGGAGTCCATGGAGTATCTGGGCTGAGATATCACACAGGCTTCAGGCAATTTCAGAAAACTTTTTATTAGTCAAGAGCATAGATACTGCTTTGGCACAGGGAGGGGGCTGTGAGTGGTCATATAGATTTGAGGTAGAAAAGGGATGGGAATGGGAGGATAAACAAACACCTGAGCACAATAGGCACGGTAGGTAGTTTAAATACATAAAAACTTTCCAACATAGGGAAAAGCTTTTATTAAGGAAGGAAGGGTGTAAGGGAGGGAGGAAGGGAGGGAGGGAGGAAGAAAAAGGAAGAGAGAAAACATTTCCCTTGAAACTAAATAGGAAGTGCAGCAACAAAAAGAAAAATAAAATTTTAAAACACACTATTTGATGGAGAATGACAACAAAGAGCAGCCCTTCATTTCCTGCTTTAGGTTCTCTTTCCCAGACAAGAAACTACTGATTCTTTATTGCATTTTAATTAGAGAAGGGGGCGTCGGAGGCCTTGACACCAAGTTGAAGGAGGGTCAAAAGAGAAAGAGAGCCAGATAGCAGAATGGGAAAGGTATTGAAGTTCGAATTCGCCCCAGAAGGGTTGGAAGGGTGTGTCTTTGCACTTGGGTTCAGCAGTCCCTCCCTCTTGCATCCTGCCGCTGAGAGCCGCGCTCAGTTAGGAGAGGTGGATATATATATATTTCTTTCTCTTAATGTATTAAAAACTATTTCAAATGACATTGCACGTGTGATCCGAGTGTGGTTGCAGCCGACGACCTGCCAACGCTCAGCAAAGACTAGGCGAAACGCTCGCGCACACCGCAGAAACCCAGAGCCTGGCTCTCTTTGGCCGCTTCCTCTCCTCTCCGGGTTCTGGGGTTGGCCAGCCATGGCCAGGTCCTCGGCGCGGGCCTCGGCTCACTGGTTTAATTCTAGCGCCCAGACTTGCTGCGGCCAGCCGGTGCGTCCCTTAATCCTCTTCTCGCCTGGGCCCAGGTTAGGAGGAAAGCCTTCATGCTGCTGCTGCCAAGGGACACACACAAGAAAAGAGGCGAAAGAGACAGGTTTTAATTTTTCTGCTCCAATCGCCCGGCGTGAAGTGGGGTGGGGGGAAAAGTGTCAGGAGCAGTAACTGGGAGCCTTTAAATAAGTGACGGATTTCTGTTTGCGAAATAGGCAAACAGGCTCATAAATTTGCCTTTATGCGCCAAGTTCCTGGGACCCGGGATCGGCTGGGTAGCTTGGAGAGGTTTGGTAATGAGAATTTTCTGGTGAAACTGACTCGTTGTTTTTGCTTTATGGCACCTAAGGGAGGCAGCAGGGGTCTGGGATGAAAGGGGTGGGAACCTACAGTTTTCGCGCTCGCCCCCGCTACCCCCATCCTACTGGCTTTCCAACCTAGTTTAATAGGGGCTCAGAAACACAGTTGGGTCCTTTTCGATCCAGGGCTGTGAGCTCAGACGATTAGGCGACAGATCCCGGGAGTCCGCCCAGCCTAGAGTCCTCCTACCAGGCTCCCCCAGCCTGAACAAGGCTGAGCTACTTGAAGGCGGCGGCGACGTGCTGTGGGGATCGGGATCCGCCCAATAGCTACTTGGATCTCGAAGCCAACGGGGCCTGCATCTCCCCCAGCCCAGGCGGCGATTTAGAGCCTAAGTGCCTATCTGTCTTTCCTCGTGTCCCTGTGTGAGCTTTCCCTACGTTACCGCAAGACCCCGCGGGTCAGGAAAAAACCCGCCAGGCTTTTCGGCTGGCTACACAGCGCTGCGGCCCTGAGCGCATCAACCTAGAGAAACTAGTTGGCCAGCCTGAAAATTATCATATTCAGAGGTCCTCAAAGCCCTGGGCAGAGAAACCTAGCGCCAGTAAGCCTCGGCGCCACTGGAGAGGATCAAGAAACGCCGAAAAGGAATTACATCTCCAAAGCAGAAAGTGGCTCTTGCTTATTTACACAATCGAGGTCATCCTCAGAACCAGCCTACAAGGTGTGGAGCAGCAGAAAGCACTCTGGACTTGGAGAAGACCTGAGCTCTTTTATGCCAGCTCCATCTCTGACTCATTCGGTAGGTGCCCTTCATGCCCTGACTCTGGGCCTCAGTTTCCCTTTCTGTGCAATGATAGAAGTAGGCTGGCTTCTCCAGCAAAGGCCCTTTAAAACAATAACTGAGCTCACGCACATTCACCCTCAAGTTAAAGCAACAAATTCCTATACTTACTCTTAACCTGGTTTACGGAAGAGCCCAGGGATGGATCAGGACTCCTCCAAATTGGAAGCAAAATATTGCATGTGGTGTGTGCATTTTCCAGGGCCCGGGATTTCAACAGATTCTTAAAGGCTGCCCTATCTGTCTGCGCTAAGATATCTGAAAGGGTTAAGAGTTAGTGTTCACGCAGTTTTACAAACATTATCCCACGTTACAAATGAACTCAATTACGAATCTGCCTCCCACCATGCACACAGTCACAGGCTGTAACCATCTCAGAACTTCCCACAGCCTTCCAAAATTGTACACCCGGTAACGCAGCCTCCTTTCCTTTCACTGTCTGCACCGCCTTCCGGTGCTCATTGCGCCCGCACCCTTGGCTGGAGCGTGCAGCTCCAGGACTCACCAGCTCTCTTTTCCGCTTGCTCTCACGGCCGCCATCCGCCTTCTTGAGTTCAGCCTTGAAGGCCTCGGGGTCGCCAGCCTGTGCATCCTTGGCTAGCACATCCATCAGGTAGGCGATGTAGCTAGTGGCCAGACGCAGAGTTTTGATCTTGGAGAGTTTGGTGTCGGCTGGCACGTTGGGGATGCACTCGCGCAGCTCGGCGAACGCGCTGTTAATGCTCTCTGTGCGTCTTCGCTCTTTCTTGGGTCCTGAACCTTTCCGCCGGCCCAGGCGGCCGCCGAGAGCCTCCAGCCGCCCGGGGCTCTGGCCAGGCCTGGCGTCCGGACCAAA
The DNA here is from genome assembly GCA_963574575.1 of Galagoides demidoff. Classification (NCBI taxonomy): domain Eukaryota; kingdom Metazoa; phylum Chordata; class Mammalia; order Primates; family Galagidae; genus Galagoides; species Galagoides demidoff. Next base: position 8,184 of record CAUYQV010121537.1, read on the forward strand.
GGCGGCGGCGGCTGCCGCAGCGGCTGTGGGCGGTGGCCCGCCGGCAGGGAAGTCCGGTGCAGCGTCAGCTGGGCTCAGAAGCCAGCTCTGGAAGTAGGGCCTCTCCTGGTGACAGCGCGAAGCCGGGCCGAAGAGAAAGGGCTCGTGGAGCATGGGGTGTGCGGGATGCGGGTGGTGGTGGTGGTGGTGATGGTGTGCGTAGCTGCCCACGAGGTTCATGTTGCAGCGGCTCCAGGCCTGCGCCACCAGCCCTATTAAAGCCTCTCCATGCGCCCCAAGACTGCCGAGAGTCAGCCGTGGGCTCTCGGGCAGCGCACTGCCAGCGCTGGCTTTGAGGAATCAGGGGCAAGGCTGAAGATGAAACCCACAACCCACTGCCTTCTTGTCAGTTTCTGTCCAGAGCTAGGACACCGACGGCCCAGACCTATTTAACCCTTCTGCGGACTCCCCTTCAGGATCTGGCTTATATAAGGCCGCGGCTTTGATGTCAACCTCTCTCTAGAGCCAATGGCAGGGGGGCAAGGAGGAGTAGGAAAGGGGGTGGCCGGCCCAGGTTTTCCGCTCAGCCAAAGTAGCTCCACAGTAGGCCGTCCGTGGGGACGTCTAACCGGCTCCAGCTCCGCCTCTGCCCCTCCCCCTAGTTCCCGGCTTGGGCGGGAGCGGGGGGCTCGTGCTGGAGGTACAGGCCTGCGAGCGCCAGGGACTGTTGCTGCCACCCCTTTCCTGTGGATCCAAGGAAAGAAATCTAGAATCATCTAATGAAAAGAGGCCTTCACCTAGAGCCCTCCCTTAATTTGACAGATAGGGAAACTGAGACCCAGGGAAAGAAAGATTCTGGAGTCTACACTCCATAGAATTCAAAATAGAATTCCAGCAGTCCCCAGTCCCGAGCTTCAGCTGGCGGTCTGAGCCAGAAGACAAGAGGGCGCTGTCGCAGGCTGGAAGGCCCCCAGCGTTACTCCTAACACCTCCCCACCCACCCATCCCCGCTCCTGAGTCATCAGCCTTTTCTGTCTGTGCACCGGGTCGTTACTGCCTTGCCAATTCTGGCCAAGTCTCCAGCAGCTGGGGACACAGCAACTGATCAGAGAAATAGCCTTTCAGAGGCCGTAGGATGGGGCGGGAAGGAGAGCCAGATTCCAAGCCCAGGAGCATTTACCGGTTTGTTCCGAGCTTTAGGGCCTGCGTTCTGTGCTCGCCTTCGGGGTGCCTGATCTAGTCCAAAGGCCGGCCAAGCAGAGGCAGCCCGGCGCGTCCTCCTTGGCCCTGGAGCTTCTAGCAGGCGCGACTCCCCTCCTCTCTCAATGGGTCTCGCACCCGAGGACCATGAGTGCTTCTAGGTTGGGCCACTCCATCCATATCATTCCTTGAGAATCTTCGATTCCCTAAAGGCACCAGCGCTAAGTATCACACTGCGAGGCCACGGTGTTCGGTGGTAAACACATGCAGAGAGGACCCCCACTTGCACAGCATTCGCAAGGCTCTCGCGGGTAGAAAAACAAAACGCAGCTCCCGGCGTCTTAGAACCACCGGTGCAGAGGCGCAGTCCCAGCTGCGCAGCCCTCTTACCTAAGCAAATTCCCTGCCGGCCCCATTCTCGGGCTCGCGTTGAGAACTTAGGAATCCTTGGGTGGCAATGCTTCAAGGAGGGGACTGTCAGCCTTACCTCCCTTCCAGGTGGCTTCCTAGCTGGTGGTCACATGCCTGAGTCCCTCCATCCTCCCCGGCCTTACACAGTCCATCCGATCCTTTCCCTAGGTGGGATAGATGGAGTGTCTTTCTCGAGGTGAGCGTGAAAAAAGAAAAGCGCTCTTTTAAGAAGACAAATCATTATCCATTCATTCAACAATTATTTATTGACGAGACAACTGCTACATGCCTAGCAATTAGCTACTAGTTCAAAGGCAGGAAGAAAAAGGCCGACTTTCTCCTTGCATAAATAGGGAAAATGAGGCCCACAGAGGTTAACAATTTCCCTTGAGGTCTGATAGGGAGTGGATAAGTGGAATTACAGTCCTGTACAAGGAAGTGAATAAAGGAGAGGATGCATACCGCGCAGAAGGGGACAATCGCTGACTCCTGAGCTGTCTGGTTCCACCTGTGCGACTTCGGACGGGCTTTGGGCCCTGGAGGTACTTGGGGGATGGGGGCTGCGGAGGGAGGTCCAGGTTTCCTGCCCGAGGCGTGCAGGAAACGCGCCGCTCTCCCCGGCGCCTGGCGCCAGCAACTCTGAGGTTGGGCAAAGCGCAGAGCTGAGGCTCGCGGGGAGGGAGCGCCGGGCGCCGGATTCAACAGCGGCTCCGCGAAGTCCCGCGCCTCCCGGGCCTGAAGGCGCCCTGGAGGGCGTGCGTGCGTGCGGGTAGAGAAATTAGTCTGTGAATGAGGAACTTAATCCTCAAACACGCCCAGCCTTTGTCTTAAGCGAAGAACGATGTATACCTTCAGCATCCAATAGTGGCACACTAGGCCCTCTGATTACACATACACAAGCACATACACACGGGCTCACACAATCTGCGGGAAAGCCCATGTGTTCATACAGATACTCTCAGAGCAACACTCTCCCAGGGTCCAGGGTACACTTACTATCCATACATTCCTAGGATTCTACACATTATCTGTATGTTACCCACAGGATACACACACAGACCCTTCAGATGTGTGTTACAGCTCAGAGCCACTCCCAATCCTACACTCCGGAGTGCCCAAAGACCTCAGTCATGTAGCAGAAACACATAAATTCTAATTACCACACAGACACAGGGTTTCACATATGAGACTGTCACAATTACACACATGTACAACCAGTTTGTATTTTCTTACAGTTTCCCACAACTGTATCCACAGTACAAACTTCCAAAAACGCCATCACACATTTCATGTTCTCAGTGTCACAACTAAGCCTTCAATACACAAGTACATAGACATGATTTCTACTACATATGCACAGGTGCTCACAAATAGACATTACACACAGGCACATAATTTTAAATACTTAATTTGACAGAAATTCTCAGACTTTCCTGTATAGTCACATTCACAAATTCTGGCAATGAAGTGTAAAATAGTGTGCATGTGGTCAAGTCACCCTCAATGATAAGTACTCACTTAAGAATACACAATTACCCACATGCAAATGCATTGCTTGTGTACCCATTCATGTGAGTGCCAATTGCTTTCTTATTAGACAGATAATGGCACTGCTTGGTGTGGTAAGGAATGCATTATCAATAGTGGGTGACAAGTTCCAGTCCTTTGAGACTCTTTAAGGACTCCAGATGTCTGGCAGTGCCCCATAGGTTTTAGTAGCAGGGTGCCCAAGCCACCAATGAGGCAGAGAGTGCTGTTCCCTAATTCTGAGAAGGATTTGAAGTTATTTGTTGAATGCTGCCCAGGGTGAACACTGGGGAGACTAGGCTCCAGACTTGGGCCTTCTGGGAGACCCCAAAGTGCTTTTTACTTCACCTGGGCTCAGGTACATGAGAAGTGTGGCAGAACTCCCTGAACAATGGGGACCTGGTGAGGATGTTTTCTACTTCCGGTCCCAGGCTAGGTTACAGAAAAGGGTCTGGGACCTAAGAGTTTGGCTGAAATTACTTTAGGCTAACAGGCAAGAGATGTCACTTCAAGTTTTGGTTCTGCCTAACCAGCACTTCAGTACGTTCCTTTCCAGCCCAGAGCTTCCTTTTCTCCATTTGCAAAAGAACGACATTGAATTGACAGTCTAGAGTTCTGTAATTCCCAACTCCCCACTGCTGCATGGACCCTCTCCCTGCTCCCTCTCCCTCTCTTTCTCCCTGGGCCACGGTCTGGTTCATGGGGCTGCTATCGTCTAGCCCACCTCCACAGAGCAAAGACCAGGACTGCCAAAGTCCCACCATCCTGCCCCACACTACCCCTTACCACCACCCTTCTGCCTACAGCCTCCTCTTAACCCACTTTGTTCATCTACAGCAATGTTTTCCAATTTTTTTTTTTACCTCACAGCGCACTTGAACCTATAGTTAAATTTCTGCAGCACACTTAAATTGTGTTGATTGCAAAAAAAAAAAAAGAGAGAGAGAATATACTCACTGTGCTTTAAACTGCTTTCAAAAACAATTAAGGATGTTGAAAATTTTTCATGACACATCTAAGATCCAAGCTGGTTGAAAAATCACTGACCTAGAGAATGCCTTCAGGTTTGGTGTTCTTAGCATTTTCAAATTCAGGTTTCTCAGTTCTTCTCCCAATTGTGCTAGTGAGGCCACACAACAACTCTTGCCGCGTTTTACAGAGTAGAGGTCTTACCTATGGAAAGGTAAAAAATATATATATATATATAGAGAGAGAGAGAGAGATATATCAAAGGAGTGCTTACAATAGCTTCCCTGTGAAATTGAGCCCACTGGGTTTTAAACTGGGCACTGTAGTTCCTCCCTGTAAGATCCTTCTAAGCCTCAGTTGTCCCTTCTATAAATAGGGGTGGGGATAATCCACTGTAGAGGACTGTTATAAGAGCAAGCAAAATTATACACGCAAGGGTCTTAGCATGAGAACAGTAAACCTGGATAAATGGTGGCTTAGTTTTTAGGAATATTAATTTCACAGGGGAAGAAAATGGAGTTATATCCATTCACCCTGACTGTAAAGCCCTGGACAGGGAGAAGGGACCAGGACATTGGATTCTCTTTGCTGAACTCTGTTCTGAACTGACCACCCTGTTTCTGACTACCTTGGGGTTCTTCCTTTCCCCCACTGACCTTCTAGAACCCAGCTGTCATAGGCTGGAGGGGGGGGAGACTGAACATAGCCAGGTAGGGGGGATTATTCTGCCAGAGACCCCAAAGCCAGTTACAGATGCCGCTCTCCACCCCCATTTCTCTCCCTAAATGATTTGGAGTGGGTTAGCTCCTGTGGTCTCCAGGACTTAGTTCCCGGATCTGTACAGCAGAATGGCTGTCCCTGAAGGATTCGAAGGTCCTTCAAGCCTCAGATGTTCTGGAGTGGTGGGGACTCTCCCCAGCCTTTGCCATTCTCCTCCCCTCACTCCCACCGCCCCCCTACCCCGGCGCCTACCGCAAAACCTTCTCCCGCCAAGTCCTGTGACCTTGACGCCATGGGCAATCCCCCGCACCGGACCCCTTATCTAAATAGGGCAGTAAATCAAGGACCTGTCAGGGCCCGGGTAATTACAGGAACTCCATGAAAAGGACCCGGCCGGCCGCCTGTTTATATTAGCGCGGTGTAAAATATTCTTGCTGTCTTGGGGAATCGCGTCGTGCAGTAACGCGCCATAAATCAGCCGGCGGACCATTTAGCTCCGCAGCTTGAGTGCGCAAATCCCTTAAACATTTCTCTGCCGTATGCAGGTATCTGTAGAAGGCTTAAGACTTTCCAATCTGGCCCAGGCTGCTGCTCCCTGGGGCTAAGGGGACAGTTGGGCCGGGAAGACCTAAGCAGGGAGTGGATTTCTGGAAACTCATAGACAGGGCCCAGAGAGGGGAAGAAACTTCCCTCAAGGCACACAGCCAACGACCCAGAGAGACTTAATTAGAGCCCAGACCTCGCCTCTCCTCCCCCCATTATTGCCACTTTTCTTGGAATGAGAAGTGGTCAAGGTGGAGAGGGTCCAAGCCAAAAGTAACTGTTCTTTACCTTTTGTCTTGGGGGTTCCTTAGCTTCCTGCAATGGTGCACAGAATTGTGTGAGAATGCTCTTTGGTGCTATAGGAGACTGATTCCTTGTTTGGTCCTCTTGTTTTATAGGTGGCAAAACACGGGACCAGAGAATGGGAAGGGACTTGCCCAAGATCATACAGCTAGAGATCCTTTGCTGCGGGAAATAACCCATTCTGGTTTATCTCCCTCCACAGTCTCTCTTATTACAAAAAGAAAAAGAAGAAAGAAAAAGAAAGAAAGGAGGGAAGGGAGGGAGGGAGGGAGGGAAGGAAGGAAGGAAGGAAGGAAGGAAGGAAGGAAGGAAGGAAGGAAGGAAGGAAGGAAGGAAAGAAGGAAGGAAGGAACCAAGCAACCAAGGTGTGTGGAGCAAGGCTCTCCCTTCTTAGGCTTGTAACAGCCTCAAAAATACAAAATCTATTTAAGGTAAACCTGCTGCTGCCGCCCATTGTCTAATGAGTAACATAAATCAAGCTTATGGAAAAAGAATATTAAATTTTCCGTGTCTTCCCTCCAGGCTGAGACTTGAGAATTCAAGGGAGAATTAAACATGTATGTGTTTTCCCTCACTTATTTCTGTCTTTCTCCCCCCATTCCCTTTCTCTTCCTAAGTCCGTAAATGACAATGTGTTTACACAAGTTTTTATGTCGTCTGAGTTTCGTCCCGGCTCCGTTTCCTCCTGTGTATTTTCCGCGCAGAGAGATGTCTGCTTCGCGACGCGTTCAACCTAAACAGAACCCCATCTGATTGGAAAATGTATTTATTTGAAAAATCGTAACTCACGGTTTTGGTGAAAACGGCCCCCAAATTTATGGGATCGTTTGGGGCGCGGCAGTCGTAAATCAAAAGCCCGGGACAGCCCCCTCCCCTGCCGCGTCCCCGCTGCAGCTCCCACCCGGTCCTCCCCAGCGCGGGGAGACCAGTCCCTCCCCAGTCCACCCTTCCGCCCTCTGAGGCCCTCCCTGCTGCAATTGCCGTCGTAGCTAGTTGCGGGCAGGCAGGTGGATTTCACTCCAGTTTGTGTCACCCAGTAGCGTTTCTAGGGCATTTTCGTTCCCATCAGCCTGATAGCGGTCCGTTTCAGGGGGTCAGTTAACGGAGTTCTGCTGCGCACAGTCTGTTTTAGGCATCCCGGATTTTTTATTCGTTAGTTGCACTCTGGTTAGTTGCTCCCCCTTCACTTGCAGTCGGTATCTAACCCACTCATCAATTGTATGCGGAGCGGTTTTATGCCAAGAAGCTCATCTCGGGTCGGTGTCTTGAGGGCCATTTTCACTACCTGGCCATTGCTTTGGGGTCCGGGGTTATTTTTTCTTTCTCAGTTTAGTCTGAATTCCGCAGCGAGGACCGAGTCGACCCCCTTCACCTATCTCCTGGATTCTGCTGCCCGCCAAACCCCGCTGAGGATGGAAGAAAGGCTGGAGCTGAGAGCGTCTCCAAGGACAGAGGCTGCCGGCTACAATGACTGGGAGTCTTTGCAAGGACTAGTCCCCTGGGCCTTCAGGAGCAGCCATCGAATCTACTTTCTCCGGGAGATACGGCCCGAATCACGTCCCTGTCTTTCTTGCGGAGGATCTGAGGAAGAGGGCAAGCTGTCTGCTCCAGGCTTGTCCATAAGCGTTGCTACCTCAGAGAGAGGGTTTGGCCATTCATTCAAAACTTTTGCCGCTCTCTCCTCCATAGTAGGCAAAAGAGCTTGCGCGGGAGCAACGCGGTTCTAAGCGACGGCAACACGAGGTAGTGCAGGTGCGTGAGGTAGTGCGGGGGCCTGAAGTCCTGCCCCAAATCTGATCCCAACCCTCCACCTTCGTCCTGGGCAGCTTGCCTCTCAAGCCATCCCCTTGCCGCAGGAGCCCGCGGCTGCTACCTGCCAGGAGTGAGCATTTGGTTCAGAGAAATACAATACATTTCAGAGATGAAACCCAGTCTGATCAACTTGGTCCCTGCTGAGAGATAGGAAACTGATACGGGAGAATGTGTCAGAAACAGTGAGGGGACATAGGGTGCCTCTTCCACTATCCTCCCTCAAAACTTGGGGTGGGGGTACAGCAAGAAATAGATAGTCCCACTTTCCTTGGGCCTTAATTCTCCCAATCTAAAATGGCCTTGCTCTAATGGACTGTGGGATCCACACATTCTCCAGCGCAGCTGATGGGACCAGATCAAAATGTGGACTTTTCCTGTTGCTTGGAGGCAGAGGTATTAATCTAGGGAAATCCACACTTGTTTCAGGAAATGGAATGCGTGCAAAAAGCCTAAGCTGTTCCAGCTATGGGTTGGGGGGAGTCGTTGAGAGGATAGATCAGCCGGCTATGGTCAAGGTGAAAATTCTGGGCTCTCAGTCCTTTCCTTCTGCTTACAAGCAGAGACTGCAGGCAAGAAACTGTATCGTTATTAGTCTTATTATTTTAAACGGGGCCAGGCTACATCCATCATCTTTCCCATAATGGTCAATTGTAAACACACTTTAAAAGAGAAAAACAAAAAAGGGATTTAATGTTGACACTGGGAAAATGGTTAGCTCTGGCATTGCTGGGGAATTGGCAGGCTCCCTTGTCCTTTGGGAAAGAAGTTAAGTGCTCCGTATGTGTTTTTTGATTTTTTTTTTTGCTTTTTCCATTGAATTTCTAAACTCTCAGGGGTCTTCTTTGTCTCTTTTTAGTTTAACAAGAGAAGACCTTTATTTAAAAGGCAAGAATGGATAAAAGGGCTTTGGCTCTGGAAAGCTACAAACCCCAAAGTGTCTCCACCAGCAGTTCTCAACCTGTGGGTCGTGACCCCTTTACAACAATGAAAATACATCCTGCATATCAGATATTTACCTTGCTATTCGTAGCAGTAGCAAAATTACAGTTATGAAGTAGCAATGAAAATCATTCTATGGTTGGGGGTCACCACAACATGAGGAACTGTATTAAAGGGTGGCAGCATTAAAGGCATAAGGGAGGTTGAGAACCACTGGTTTAGATCAACCTTCAGGTGGCTGGGGGGGGGTCACCCTTCTTACCAGCAGCACTTTTCTGGGTTTCAGCCTCTTTCTGCCACACCGCAGCTAAATTTGCTCTAGAGAGGATAGATGAAAAGAGAAACGAATGCTCAGGAAAAACCCAGAATTAAATCAGTAAAGAAAGGGGTGAGGGATGAAAGTTGATTGAAAAAAGGGAAGCCCACTTTGGTTTTTTATTTCATTATCAAATATTAGAGGGGGTTCCCTTCCAGAAATCCTAGGTTCAAGCATCTCTTCCCATGTGAACATTGCTCCCTAGCTACGTGGACACCCCATCACCTCACCCAACACACACCAAAGGATACAAGATCATTCCGATTATCCTTATTAGCTTCGTAAAACCCGCCCAGAGCATGGAGAAAAGAACAAGAAGTCACAGTGGAACCCAGTCCCAAACTCAAACCAACTGTTGGCGGTTATTAAATTCATTTTCATCCATGCAAGCAAGGCCCCAAAAAAGTCTATTAAAAAGAAAAAAAGGTGGCAGGAGAAGAGAGAACAGAAAGGAAAGCCCGAGAAACCAGACCAGAAATTAATTTAATTACCTCTTCTCCCCTGCCATAAATTCCACAGAGGAAATCAAATCTTTCTGTGCATGTGTATAAAAACCAATCAGTCTATTGAGCTCGCCAAAACCCATTATGTCTCAAACTGGGTATTCTAATTGAATGAATCTGAATGTACCAGGCGACCAGGCATCAGTGGAGCCAGGTTTTTCCAAGGACATTTGCCACAGAGCCAGAGAGGATAAACATTGGTTGGAATGACACACTAATCAGCTTGCTGCTTAAGGAGAAGGGACCCTTTCTGAGCCTGGAGGACATCCGTGGAGCCCGAGCACTGGCAGATGCATCCTAACATTTTGCGTCAGATTGTAATGGAATATTTCTCATAAACAGCCAAGTGTCTTTCCCAGCCACTCACCTGACATGTTTTTTGTTGTTTAACTTCAGATCTGACAGATGATGATAACCTGGAAAAGAAAGAGGTTACAAATGCTGAGGGCTGTGGAGCTGGGCAGTGTAAAGGGCTCCCGCTCAGGAATTAGGACAGGGCTGTGATTTGTAGGGCCTGGAAAAGGCTGTTATGCAACCCACAGCAAGCAGGGCAGCTGGGAGAGGGGCCTGCAAAGCCAGAGGGGAGAATAGCTCAGGCACAAGAGCTGGGGGCTGCTGGCTTCAAGGAACTATGCCACTTGTTTTGTATTTCATTTTGGAAAATGGAGAAGGCCCCCTCCCCCTCACCCCTCTCCCCACCCTCTCCGTTGCTCTCTCTTCTCTCAAAGGCACACTGATTTATAGCACCTGTTAAAAACACATAATGGATGCAATTAGCTGTGGCACTAAAGAGAAAAAAGGTAGGAGTTGGCTTATTCTAATAAAAGATAAATGTATTTGTTTCATTAACTTAGTTCATTCATTTAAATTTCTGGGACCAATTTTAAAACATTGCTACGTCTCCCCACACACACATACATGGGCATTATCCTAATAGGGTGTCACAAGCCCTTTGTGGATGCAAATGCAGGGACCCCTGAAAATGAGGAGTAGTCTTGGGATCTGCATTTTCAAGAAAGCTCACTAACGAATTCTGATGCAAGAACCATGCTCTGAGAACACAACTTCTTCTTTTTTTTTTTTTTTCTGAGACAGACCCTCAAGCTATCCCCCTGGGTAGAGTGCCATGGCATCACAGCTCATAGCAACCTCCAACTCCTAGGCTCAAGCGAGCCTCCTACCTCCGCCTCCCAAGTAGCTGGGACCACAGGCGCCCGCCACAATACCTGGCCATTTTTTGGTTGCAGCCATCATTGTTGTTTGGCGGGCCGGGCTGGGGATTAGAACCCGCCACCTTAGGTGTAGGTGGCTGGTGCCTTAGCCGACTGAGCCACAGGCGCCAAGCCGAGAACACAACTTCTATGGCTACTTAAGAATAGCCTATTTCGGCTCGGCGCTTGTGG